>JAZHYW010038064.1:0-54006 GCA_037355805.1 Ixodes ricinus | reverse complement strand
TACCAGTTAAGGCCCGTTCACACTCTTGCGACCTCTTAAGTCTTGGTTCTTTGCGACATCTTAAACCTCTTAAAACGAGAGGACACAGTGGCGCCATCTATCGGGTTGCAGTGTAAACTTGACGGTCCGGCATATTTTCTATTTCTCCCGCGCATTATCTTTTCTTTCTTGGCTCGAAAAACTTTTGGAAACGTTATAAACAAGCCTTTCTCATAGGTATTACGCACATTCGACTTCGGAAATGCCCCAAAACCGCCGCTCTTGTGAAATGCAGTTCCACGATCACCGCATAGATGGCGCCAGAAATGAAATTTTAAGAAGTTTTAACAGATCTGGTCTCTCTCGGTCGTACTCGGTTGCAAGAGTGTGAACGGCCTTTAAAAAAAGAAAGACACTGTATAGGGAATGAAGTACATCATGAAAGATTGTGTCAGAAGTACTTGTGCTTTACCTTAAATATATTGTATTTATGGTACGTTACTTCAAGTACATTCCACCCGGTGTACTTATTACTTTACTTGAAGTACATAACCTCTAATTTACTTTGTACTTTAGTTCAAGTACTTTTTAGATGTTATTTACGCAACACTGTAAACAAGCAAACACTGTCTGAAAAATCAAGCTCAGACAGTGCTAAACCTCAAAGTAGAAACGACACATTCGCAGTACATCAATGAGCAAAAAAACAACAAAAGTAGTACGAAACAATTTGGCACGCCAGAAGCAAACCCAGCTATTAAAGCATTTCTGTGAAAAAAAAACAAAAAAAACAAGCCGATTCATATTTGGTTAGCACAATTTCGCTAACGGATCAAAACCTATTTACTTTCTCGTTACCATGAAAAACATATAAAAGTAACTTCAAAAGTAATTCGCTACTTTTTCACGGTAATTAGTCATTTTCTCAACTACTTTCTATTTGAGTAATTTCGACTCTACTCAAATTACTTTTGAGGCCAATACTCTGTAACTTAATTACTTTTTTGAGTAACTTGTACATGTCTGCAGTAACTAGACTAAGCGCAAACTAGTGAGCCCTGGGCTCTAAATGCCTTTACGAGGCACGTATAGTACACTTCTCGTTAAATAGTAACTTTGACTCGCTCTATGCACGTTACTACAAGTTACTCTATGACTTCCTTTATGCATTGCAATAATATGTCCTAAAACTAGCGTTATGCGCTTTAACAAAGCGAGAGGAAAAAATATTACATATGCGGTTCTTGGCCAATTTCGTTAATCATGTCCACAGACGTGTTACTGTTATTGTCACTAAGAAATGAAAGTACGTATAGTCTTTCAGTCTTCCTGGAAGTCGCCGCTGCCACGTAGAACGCCTTGGGATGGCAGGTGATGCGGGATGTCCAGCTTGAGATTGTTCGCGTGGTTCACCAGGCCCTGGATCCATGGCAGACAGGAGTGGTGCAACTGGTACCACTGGAGACACCGACACAACCTCGGAATCACTCACGTCACTTCGTGAAGATTCGGAGAGGCGGCATCGACTGTGGTGTCTTGGGGCGTGATGCCGCTGGGGTGCTTGCGTCGACGGGGTCAAAACACTCCACTGGTACGTTGGCTAGAAGAACCTCTGCGGGCTCCGGCTGGGCAAAAATTGCATAGTCGCGCACCACACTCGAAAGACATGTTTCAGTTAAAACAACATCACTAGATGATTGGCGCAGATGGCCTCGTAGCTTGTGCGCCATAAACCCTCAAAATCATCATCATCACTAGATGACGTGTCAATCACTGATGACATTTCATCGCGATTCCGGACAACACTTATGATGTTTGTAAAAATAACTGACAGGGAACTAGGTGTTTTTTTATCAACTGTTTCCTTAAACTTCAAAGTTGCAGGCTCATCGGTGATATGTCTCGTTAGCTATGTTGTAGCCTCATAAACTTGGCAAATTTGCTATAATTAAAAAGAAATAGTTTATTACCTACGAACCGCTTGTCAACGCAAAGTCTGTAAGGACTTCCCTGGGTACGGGCAAAATCTGAAAGCTTCCTCCTCGCAAACTCTATGTTTTTAGATTAATCCACACCAACGGAAATGTTCATATCTTTTAGCTCGTTGCATGAATGCAGCATAGCTTCTTTGTGTTTAAAGAAGGCAAACTTTACAATAATAGGTATTTTCTTATGTGGGTTGAACTTGCCAATCCGAAGAGCCCTGTCCATTGTATCGGGGTTAATCTGCATGCCAAGTGTAGCACTGCACACGTCTAAAACAAGTTTCTCCAATTCAGCCCATGTTTCCTTGACCGCATCGTCTAAAAAGTAGGTTGGATCTACAAAAACGGTTTTCGGCATCATTCGAATGACGCTGAAGGAGTGCCATTTCCAAGAAAACGGATCCTACCCTTACCTCAATTTCCATCGCTGCGTTAATTTTTTTATTTACAAACGGCAAGATCACCTTCGGTAACCCCGACACGCGTAGTTAGAGATAAAATCGTATCATTTGTATGCTTCTGTTCCTCTCTTATTTGTTTTAGTTCCTCTTTTATTTATTTTAGTTCAAATAAAACACTTGCCTGGCCGGCGTGTTACTGAGTAACAATTTCCTCTATATTCGACAATGACTCTGCCTCCTGCTTAGACATGGGGCCAGGGTTACGTTCCGCGTCACCACGGAGAAGCAACAGCAAGTCTAGAAAACGCTTTAAATACGACCGTGGCACGGCAACGCTATGAGACAAATGCTATCACTTCTAACTGAACAGGAAAGTTATTTCTTACTCACTTGCACAGTGAATAGTAGGGTAGTGTTAGCCGTCATTGCTGAAACTGTGTTGATGGGCCCACTGGTAGAAAATTCCCGCGTAGCTGCTTTTGTAGGCGGATGAATGGATGGATGGATATATACCCTTTGTAACGGGCGGTTACCGCGGAGCCACACCACCAACTCATGTTTCAGCAAACCGGAGCGCCCCTAGCGGACGCCACCGACGCCGCGCTTGCGCGGTGGGGGTGGGGCAAGAGCTCGCCGGGCCGTAAACAAACCATTCGAATAGGATGTTGTCGGCTTCGGTGTGAGTCCCCGCGCCCTTTTTCGCGTTGGAATTGTTGATTCTACGTCTTCCTGGCAATGTCTGACTACTTGAGCGGCCTCAGCGAAATTAACGAGGCTTGTTACACCACAAAACTCGGCGTGAATAATGTAACATGCGGCAATTCATTCCGCGTGAACGCCGCAGAATGGACGCTAAAGCCTGATTCACGTGGTGAGGCTCTGCTCGCTATTCTCAGTCATGACGTCGCTTGGGCTGCAAAAGCCTGAACCGTAGCTGAGATGTCGACGTCGATACTGAAAATCGCAAGCAGCATCGGACCGAAGTCAATCAGGCATAACAAGTCGGTGATGGCCACTGGTAACAATTATCAACATTTCCTCGTATCTACTGTTTACACCGAGCCTACTTACCCGAAGCAACCTACAAATCTAAACGTCTTTTGAGGCCCGCACTTCTTATCGCAATTACCGGGTCAACGTTTGGTCTACGGGCTGCTGTCGTTTGAACGAGCAGACGACAAGCAGAAACGTTTGAGAGAGCAGACGACAGCTGGAACGATCAGGCGGCCGTTTGAACGTGATGACGCACTGAACGTAGTGCGCAGGTGGTCCGTGCAACTTGACGGTTTTCCCGCGTTCATGTTGAAACAAAACAAACAAATCTGACGACCACAAGTATCCGTGCATTCAATCCAAAGCGCTTTCCGCCCAAGCAATCGTGGTCCGACGGCCCCTGTTCACGTTCTCGGACGAACCGAGCAGGCAGAAAACGCATGAAAACTGACCGTCAAACCTTTCCCGACTCTTTTGGTAAAGCCCCAGTCGCGGCGCTTTGACGAGAAGGCAGGTTTTCGTCCGGTTTCTTCCAAAGTAACACAGGAATACACGCGCCCCATGGCGGCTTCCGCCCACAGCCCCAGACCGGAAGTGCGCCCGACGCGCCACCACCGCGCCGTGACGTAAGAGAGATGAGTTCATGTATAGCCCGTATAGTAAAAAAGACAGACGTCATTCCTCCCGCCCTTTTAAGCCAATTTTCTCCCCTAACTATCACCAGGTGGTGTGGGATATCACCAGGATGACCTTCGGGGAATCGAGCAAAAAAATACCCCCCCCCCCCCCCGTTTCTTTCCCCCGGCGAGAAAGTCGCCAATTTTCCTCTGGTTAAAGGGCCCATGAAACGAATTTTGGGCTGGAATAAATCAATTTATATTGGGATTTTACTAATAGCACATCGTTCAGTGGGCCAAAAGAAAAAAAGTAGAAAGTCAAAAGCCTGACTTTCAGTACGAAAATTCGAAAACACAGCGGACTATTTCGTACCTCCTTCCCTTCGTAAGCTCTCTGCCTTTTCACAGTGATACATCCGCGGACCCCGCAGCGCGTCACCGGACCCAAACGCACGTCACACGGCACCGGACCTCACTTAATCCCTTCACCCCTAAGCTGACATTGTGGTGGAAGCTACGCGCTTGCCGGACCAATCAGCCGCCTCCCTTTCATCACCTGACCTCATTCTCTGCGCTTGGATATGCACGAGAGAGCGTGATCACGTGACAAAAGTGTGGCTGGCCCAACGAGCACGTAGCTTCCACAGCACTGTCAGCTTCGGGGTGAACGAGGTGGGAAAGCAACTTTTGTCTGAATTTTGAGCGACGGGCTAATCTTCTAGGGGAGAATGGCTGTGCCCGGGTACACAAACGAGAATACGAGCAAAAGGGGACTCCCCCTTTCCGTCTTCTTGAACTGTTTAGTAGAATGCGCGATTTATGAGTTGAGGAGGAGAGCTAAACAGGAAAAAGTTGGAAAAGCGTTTCATGACTCCTTTAAACCTTGTCGGCGTTACCCCAGCACCGAACCCACTGGGGGACATTGTTGAGACTCTTGGGCCGGAGCCACGCGGGAGTACCAAGTTTCTTGTGTCCCGCCTGTCCCCAGCTGTGCTACAGTAGGTTACAAGTCAAGAAGGTAGCGGCAAATGCCCCTCAAAGGGAATCGTATATCCCTCCGCCACCTCCGCATCCAATAGCGTCCCATGGTTTCCGTGACGTCGCGGCCAACGCGCGAGGAGGGTCTTGCCTTTCGTTAGGGGTGTGCGAATATTGAAATTTTCGAATACGAATCGAATACGAATAAGACAAAAAACGGGCTTCGAATATCGAATCGAATATCGAATATGTGTCTAGTAATAAAAAATTGCAAAACAAGACGTAACAGTAGGTTTTATTGCCTTTTTAAAATAAATCAATGCAACTGCATTTTACTTTGTTGCAGTTGGCTAAAGATACTTCTAGTAATGCACTCATTACAAATTATCGTGTAGGAAAATTAAGTGCTCGACGTGTTCAGAAAGTAAGCGCTCCCTACGCGCCGTCACAACATTTCTGCCAGTAGAAAGACCCTTTCACTCGGGAAACCTGCAAAATTTCACTAAAGTTCGAAGAAGTTCGACATATGGACAGTGTTGCCCGGCTGCTACACGAATATTTCGAATTTTGGGAAACAAATAAATTTTAAAGTACTTTATGTTATATTTTATAAAATGGTAACCAATGTTTACACGATATAAAAGAGAAACTATGCGCTTTTAACGCTTTCGTTAGTTAATAATGGGAACCAATGATGCCAATAAACCCAACAAATATTGCACTTTTCCTACGCCAAGTAAAGTCAACTAGTTTTTTTGTTGTTTTTTTCGCGCATGCGCACAAAAGTTGGATTTCAGTCGAACCTTTGTCAAACATCACGTTGAAGGTTCGAAAAAGTCGAACTTGGTCGAACTCGAACCTGGGCGAGCGGCAGGAGTTGTTGTCATTGGCGATGAAATGTTCTGCTCGCACATAGCCTTTTTTTAAACATTTATATTAGATTACACTCTCGAGATTTATTTTATATTTCTATTTCACTCTCGAGGTTTATTTTATTGTATCAATTTATAGAACGCGCAATTACATCACATATCGTTATAAAAGTGTCACACAGCAAAGGGCTTGGTGAAAAATAAACCGAAACTGATCCTGTTTGCTGCCATCGGACAGATAGAAACGGAGCCGACCGATAACGCACGCAGTGCGTTATCGGTCTGCTCTGTGAATCGCCTTTCTCAGTGAATAGACATATTCATAGGGGAATGCGTGGCAGGCAGGTTATTCGTTACTTGCTCGAATATTCGCAGTTTGTGCGAATATTCGCCGTTTTCCCCGAATATTCGGCTTTGACCGAATATTCGGGAACTTCCGAATATGCAATTTTCGAATCGAATACGTTTCGAATAAAGAAAATATTCGATTCGTATTCGAAATTTCGAATATTCGCACACCCCTACTTTCTGTACATATTTGCTTTATCTTTCGACTTTGACTTAGCATTGTGGAAGCCACGAGAGGGAGATTAGAGTCTTCCCCCTCCGATGGAAACAAAGCCGACTTTCGGGGATTAGCTTCCCCCTCCGATGGATACAAAGGCTGCTTTCAGGGGCTCGCTTCCCCCACCGATGAATACAAAGGTCGCTTTCTTAAAAAGTGGGGGTCGAAGACAAGTTGGCACCACTCTGTGGCCATTATCTATCCATTGAAGCGGAACAAGGAGCGTTTCCAGTGGACTCTTCTTTCGACTGCGGAGGGATTTGAAACCGGCGCATCACGCTTGTGGGAGGAGCATCTCCTACCTTCTTAACTTGTAACCGACTTATAGTTAGTTGTTCCAACATTCAGTTTTCCCTAGATAACTTCCACCAATCTTCTAATCGCCAATTTGTGATTGTAATCCTTTTAACTTCCGTCCTTCCATCGTCGTCAGGCCAGCGAAACCCAGGGCCCCGGCCAAATCTGTTACCCCTTCAGAAAGGGCAGGGTGAAGTCCCTTGCACTTCAAAACCAAGTGCTCTAGTGTCGCGTTCTCATTATGGCAGGCAGCAGCAGTGCACTTGATGTCGATACCCGTAGCACTGTCATGCGTGGCAGCACTGACGGAAACAGGCACGCAAGCGTCCCAGAGCAGAAGTCGGGTCATGGAACACGTCGGCCAGAGAAATCAGCGTGGTCACCTCCGCTGCCACAGATGACGCGATGGCTTCCGTCTTGTTGGTGGGAGTAACGCCACCGTTCGTAAACCAGGTACAGGAGCGGCACAGCGAATAGTAGTGGTATGTTAAGGCCCGTTCACACACCCGCAACTGAGTACGACCGAGTGAAACGAGACCGGTTTTTAAGCTTCTTACGACCGTCTGCGCAGCACTGCAGCCGGTCATAAGCCATCACAAAATGATTGAAAAGCGGTCGTGTTTCACTCAGTCGTAGTCAAACGCAAGTGTGCGAACTGGCCTTTAGCCGTCATTGCTGAAACTGTGTTTCCGTTAACACGTGAGAGGGAACGTTCGAACACTCTCCGAAAGCACAATAAGGGTATGCGGAATCGAATTTAGAATTTGAATCGAATAAGGATTGCCTGGATAATTCGATTCGATATTCGGATTTCCATAGCAAGTTACAGCTCAAGAACGTAGGGCGAAGGAAAGGAAGGCTGGGGAGGGAGAAGCAGACGGAACGTTGGAGAGAGGAAGCGGAAACCTCTTCTCCTCTCCAGCATTCCGTCTGTATATATATATATATATATATATATATATATATATATATATATATATAGTATATATATAGTATATAGTATATCGAGTGTTCTTTTTATAATTCGAACAGATTTATTACAAAAATCTGTAAAGATGCACAATACGGTTTAATTCAGGTGAGTTATACGGACAGGGGGACATTATGTGGGTGGCTAATCGTTGCGATAAGTCGGGTAATTAATTAAAATTCGTTAATTAAACTTTTAATTAGTGGAAATAAACATATGGTTCCAATTAGAAACTTAGAGAGCGTCATCGAAAACCACTAAATCAACTCTTTTTGGAACGACTTGAAGCTCGTGGGAAACTCGGGGGCGCGCCAAAGTTACCACTTGTGAAGCAGGCGCAAAGCCAGCAGTGGCGGAACGCGGATGATTAGATCATTATCGCTTTCCGCAACTGTGGCTTTGCGCCTGCTTCACGAGTGGTAACTGGCGCGCCCCGAGTTTCCACGAGCTCAAGTCGTTCAAAAAAGTTGATTTAGTGGTTTTCGATGACGCTCTCTAAGTTTCTAATTGGAACCATATGTTTATTTCCACTAATTAAAAGTTTAATTAACGAATTTTAATTAATTACCCGACTTATCGCAACGATTAGCCACCGCATAATGTCCCCTGTCCGTATAACTCACCTGAACAAACCATATTAGTGCATCTTTTACGGATTTTTTGTAATAAATCTGTTCGAATTAAAAGAACACCCGTCGTATATATATATATATATATATTTCGAAATCAAGTTTCTTGCGTCACCTGCCGCCTAGCTCTTTGCGCTACAAAGCAGTTATTGCATCTTTAGTATCACAATTATTACAAAAACACGAATAACAACTATAATATAACCCGCCTTGTTCGCTCGTCCGCTAACTCGTCGCTTCCCGCGATGTCAAACGAGATGCCGTGGGGGGCTCAGGACGCTGTTCCGAATCAAACAACTTGTCAGCTGTATTTGTCTATCTATTCAGTCGCTGCCGACGGTGTGTATCCACACGTGAGTGCGTGGGCACATTTTTCATATGCGTCTCAAGTTTGTCGTTAGCAAGTGATCATTAACGTTCCTTTTATTCGTGCTAGCCGCTCTTCGTTCAGCGTGCTTGTGAAAAAACAACAACATAGGGCTTTTAATGCGTCAACATTAGTGCCGTGGTACATGCGCTTGACCTTGGACGGGTTTGAACTAACCAAAGTTCGCGACGTCGCCACGGGATGGCGCCACAGCTGCACTGGCTGTGGAAACTGGCTAGAAAGCAGCTTCTCCAAGCGCCGAGAGATGGCGGACGGGGTGCGGGTGCGCGGGTGTGCGCTTTGGACGCCCTAGGTAGCTCCTGCCGCCGGCTTTGGAGACCTGTGGACGCACACGGGCTGCAGTTCCGTTCTTTGACCCAACGCGTCTGTCTCAGCCCAACTGATGTAGGACACCATACGATGCCGCTCATCATGATGGGGCACTTCAAGGTTAACGTTAGAGGCGGACACAACCAGTGGCTGCTAGAGCACATGCGGTCTCAGTACGCACTGACGCTGTGCACGGACACTTTTTCTTTAAGTTTTAGTTTAAGTGGGTATGTATCTATGTCAAAAGTATCTATGTCTTTTTTTTTATAAAATATTTTATACTTAATATTCGATTCAACATTTGAATTTTTAGGAACTCTTCGGCATTTTTCGATTTAAATTCGATTCCAGCTGAAATTTCACTCTTCGCACAACACCCGGAAGGCATCGACCGGTGTCGTAATTTTCTGGACTAGCGTAACTGAGTACGCCCTAATATTACACGTGTGCCCTCATAAATAGCCTATATAAATTAAGCACGACGCATCTACGTATGTACCCCCGGGTCGCTGGTCCTGCATTCCATTTTATATCCGACACTGTACGCCTTTGCGTAGCTTCTAATTATCATGCAAGAGGAAAGACGCTACAAAGGCAGAAATCAAAATATCTCCAACTCAAATGAAGTCTAGCCGTCATTTTGTTCTCTCGCAGCCTCACATCGCTCAGTCAGTTCCGGGGATGGTGACGTTGACGCCCTCGCAAATATCACGACGGGGTGACGACAATCAAATGCGCTTCATAGATTGGTCAGGTCACAGGAGCACTGCGCGAGTATTCAACTTGAATTCAGTTATACAATCTATGCCCTTGGTGGCAGGGCTGAGCAGTATCGCGATACAAATGTATCGCGATAGTATCTTAGAGATACTTTCGAGTATCTGTATCTCTGTATCAAGATACATTTTAAAAATGTATGTTTATCTCAGTAGTGAAATACATTTAAGATGTATCTCTTGTATCGCGATACTTTGCCAGACGTGTTACATTTTTTGTCCTTTTTAAGATAAATTTAAAATATAAAAATATCTGTTTGGTGCAAGTTGCTTCGTAATTATAAAGTTATAATATGAACCCGCCTTATAACATGATCCATCTCAGTCACCGTCATTTGAAAAAGAAACAACTGTGCTTTAAGAAAGGTTACGGGCAAGAATAACAAATTCAGCTCCTCTCACACCTAGCCCTCCAGTCTTTCCAATTTAGCAGAAAGAACGCAGTAAAGGAGTTGAGTGAAGAAAAAGTACGGTCCTGTTGTCCAATCTCCCCATACTCTGGGTGGCTGAGAAGCTTATAATACGACAGTTTTAGATGCGCCCTCACAGCAAAACGGTTCATTTTAGGCAGACGCTTTTTGTCAAGCATGGCACGCAGTCTTTACCGTTTTGTAACTATGTGGTTCAACGTGGGTGACATGTTTTCTTTAGCTTAGCAGCTTTAATGATGAATCACGAGTTCTAAATAAGTGGAACAGCATAAAATGGCACGAAAAAGGAGCACAAGCATAAATTACCAATCGTATTCGCCACGACTTACACCCTCCCCACCTAGCACCGTTCAAAACAAATGTATTTTTATATGTATCTGTATCTGTAATCCGGAATACTTCTTCGCAGGTTTTGCTCAGGGATATCCCGTTGCATAAAAAAACAAATGTATCTCAAAATCTGTTTTTGGGCCTTAAAACACAGTATTTGTGTTCCCGAATACTTTTTGGAGAATCTCTGCCCAGCCCTGCTTGGCGGACATTCGGGTTGGGTGTGGTGTCCCCCAATCGCTGTAGTGACGAAAATACCCGAATCCTTAGCAGATTGGAGTGATCTAAAAGCGCACCCCGCTTGCGCATTTAGTGCAGTATAGATACGAGCGCATACTTGCATGCCCAAGAAGAAACCAACAAAAAAAGTGCTCCAAAATCCCTCCAAACTCACCAAGGGACCTCTGATGTTACAGTGCACAAAAGCAGACACAATTTGCACAGGTACACAAAAAGGAGACACATCACGCGGAGCTAAATAACGACTTTGTTTGTTTGCTTTTTTTTTTTTTTGTCGAGCTTCCGTTTCTAATAAGAATGTGCGAAAGACGGCTTTTGCCTCGTGCATTGTTAATGAAGAGTTTTAGTAGATCGTTCCGATGACTCCGATAACGATACCCGATACTCTGCCTCCACCTTTGCGCATGCATGGCATCGTTATTGGGGGTATCGGAGTGTACTGAGACGATCTACGTAAACTCTCTAATGCCAACCCGTGTCTATGTACGATAAAGATTGTCGGCATAAAACCGCTGTTCTGGCTGCGAGTTGAAGAAATGGACACTATTTGACTCCATAAAAAAATCACTGCTGCCGCCACGCTGATTCCCGAGGAAATGCGTGAGCATTTCGTGCAGCGGTTATAGATAACAAAGCATGGTGAATTCAGCCTCTCAGAACTTTTTCGCGGGATGAACATTCCTGAAACCCCCTCTTCCCCCTGGTTCAAGCAGATTAGGTCACTCAGCGTGTGCATGAAGAACGGCGGCCGCACAAGATTGTCTGGTTATTCGCGACTTGAACGAATTATAGGTGGCGCGCTGGTTAGGCAAAATGGCGGACGAAAGGAGGTCGGTTTCGTCATTCAGCACGCGGACCACCATAAATTTCTTGAACTGCAGCGTAAAATCGGTTTCACATATGAAAGCAAAGCGATTTTTCGACGGTAGAAACCTTCTTTCAGCCAGTGCGTAGGAATGACACGGCGGAAGCATACAAATAATTACTGGAAACGATGTTTGTTTCTATGCTGCCTACGAGAACCAAGCAGTGATAGCAGACAACAGAGTCGAAACCACCTCCTCTCCTGAGCTTTTCGGCGTTGCCACTGCGTGGCGTCGATTTCGCTGGGGTCGCCAGTGATGGCGTCACATAACACCTAGCAACCGCAAGGTGCAGTGGGGGAAGCGGGGCTAGGGCATACGTGGGCCACTTGTATAATATTTTGTAATGAGCCATCCGCAGACTGTCCCGAAGCGGCGTGAGCGGGGGGGGGGGGGAGGGGGGGAGGGGGAGGGGGGGGGGGTTAACACTTAACACGCGCCCTAGTGATACATCCGCCGTCCCTGCTATGCGTCCTATCGCCAAGCCTCTCGAAATACGCACCCCGCCGCCATCTGTTGGCGCTTGCAGAAGGTGTTTCCTAGCCAGTTTTAACAGCCAGTGGGGCTGTGGCGCCATCCCGTGGCGACGTTGCGAACTTTATATACGTGTGCTCCAAACCAGTCCAAGGTCAGCGTATGTACCAACGCCCTAATGCTAACGCATTAAAAAAAAAAAAGCTGAAACTCCTGTTGCGAAGAGAGAGAAAAAGTGCGTTCCGTAAGTTATAGAAGTATTCATTTTAGGCAGGTTTTAGCAAAAGTTGAAAATCGTTTCATGGCCCCTTTAATTGTGAAGTAGTAGTAGTACTCAGTTCCTTTAGAAGTTATCAACCCGTTCCGGTTCGTTTGGTGTTTCAAAGGTTTGCGATGGAAGGAAGGTGAACGATGACTTCTGGTACACGATGTTAACCGCCATTAGCGTGAAAACATTTAGAATGATATTTGAGCCACTAGATGTCACTGAATATATGAAAGGGTCTATTCGGCGCGTGGGCTGATGTGAAACTGAAGAAAGTAAAGGACAGGTGTACTCGATCGAGCTGTTGAGGATTGCCACGCTTTTTAACATGAGCACACGGAAAGGCGAAGTCAAATAACACTCAGTAGTCACACGCGCCGATCGAAGGTATTAAGGCAAGGCAAAACTTACGCGTGGACTGGCCCAACAGCGAATTGCGCGTGAGCAAATATTCACGCTTACACTTCGCAGATCATACACTATACTTAAAGGGGCTGTGCAACGATATTGGGTAACAGTGGCATAGCCAGGAATTTACTTCGGGGGCGGGGGGGGGGGGGGGAGGTTCAATGGCATTAATCCTACCCTTCCCCCCCCCCCAAATGACGAAGCAGGATGAGCTCGGCGGTACAGACGCTCACGCCTCACGCAAAGATTAGGCAGGCGCTGTTAAGATAAAACGGGTAAAGCTGCATTTTCATTTCTGAAAACGGAGCAGGCTTCATTTACAGGAATACGGGCGTAGTGGCTCACTGTTCTACTGTCGTCGCGGTTGCGGCCCACCAACTTTAAAAGCTTCCTCACAGCTCACAACTCCCTCCGCTTTTTGAGGTAGCACTGCATTACCAACGCGTGCCGGCCAGACAAAACAAAAATATTGCTATACTGTCACAAAAATTAAGCAAAAAAAAAAATAAAAAAAATCTCGACGCTCAAAACTTAGAGCAAGCGTCCACGCACAAACACTAGGCTATATTCCAAGCCGCCATTAAAATGGCCGAGTCAGCGGAAGTTGAAATTCAGATGCCGCGAGTAACAAGTCGGCTATGTCACCGCACTAACATTCCCGCTGGAAGCACGGAAGAGCATTTTAAGCAATCCGTGTTCCTGCCTTTCATGGATTCCCTGATCACGCAGTGAGATGGGAGATTTAGAAAGTACCGCCGTACGTTGCAATTACTTTCGTCGCTTCTGCCTGCAAAGTTCTCCGAAAGCGGGGCTGCTCCCGGCGCTGAAGAGTTTTCGTAGCTCTGTTCAGGTGTGGTTTCAGTTCCTGAACTCCAATGCGAGCTGCTCATATGGGCTGCCAAATGCAAAAAGGGAAAAACTTGAAACGCCCGTCACGCCTGCGCTACAGGCGGTCGCCCTCTGTCTGGAGGACTATTCCCAAACGTCCATCGTCTCCTCAAGAAAGATCCTAGGGACTGTGCCCGTAATAACGGCGGAACTTCGAACGAGCGACTGCTCGGTCTAGCGCTTTTGAATATTCACCGCGACATTGAAGTTCAAGCGGAGGACGTCCTGGATATTCTTTACCGTGAACGCAGGCGGCTGCGCTTGGCATAAACGAGATGACCAAGAGAGCCTGTAGATTGCTTTCTGAAATAACTAGTCACAGTTTCTTTTTTTTTTTTTTTTCGTTGTAATTTCTAGTCGAAGCCCGTAATTCTGAGCAGTACTCAAGGTGTGCGTGGGCGCAGCGCCACCCGTTGCTTACAGTGCACTTGTTTTACAATTCATTTAATATTTCTTACATTACTGACGTTTTTTTATATTATCAACATGTGTTCGTTTTATTATGTTCGCTTTGGTTTGATTGAACTGTGCGTTTTAGTAAGGATAGTTTGGATATAGTTTGCCTGGAAATTGCCATCCTTCACCCCACAAACGTTTCGATATATCCGTTCTCTATATATCTGAGATCAAGTCCCGCATCCCATCAAATAAGCATGAATGAATAAATATTGGCTATTTTATTTATTTGAGCATTTTCTATCCCACAAACACTTTTCCCGAAAGCATATAAGTCGGATATTCCGCGCTCCCCCTTTGCTCCATACCCCGTGCAAAACCGACTGCGTTAACAGGGAGCGAGCGGATCCCCCGGGCCGGGGGAGGGGGAGCTTTGGCATTTTGAAGGGAGGGGGGGGGGGAGGGAGGAGTTTGACCCCCTAAACCCCCATCCCCCTTGCCTACGCCACTGTTGGGTAGGAACCTACCTCACTTTACACCAGCTTCCTGCCACTAGTGGGACCCAAGAATACTTGCACGCAACGCGACTGAACAATAAGGTTTTCGTCGCGGCGGCATTCCATGGATGAAAGCGGACCTTTTTCTTTCAGTCTCCTTCGCACAAATTCGATGACGGAGCTGTGGGACAATGCCAACAGTAGCGATCCCCGGGAGTGCGTCATCGAGCTTTGCGATCCGCGGCCGCTGTGACGATATTTAAATGCTGCTCGATCATACAGTGGACACGAAGACTGCGTACGCATTAGATGTTGGCTCGTGACAATCAATGCCTCAAAATGCATTCGGGTAGTGGCTCGTGCCCAATCGCTAGGGATGACGGGAATAGCCGAACCTTAACAATGCGTGGAACTCAGCGCGCGCGCCCTGTGCTCTGCCAACCCCAACGCGTGGCTATGTTAAAAACATTGGCGGCATATAATCGCCCTCCAGATCACGTGGCAGCTTTTTCTGGCTGCGAGTTGAGGAGGTAAAGAGTGTTTGTTTTCTCGATTTTTTTCTGTGACTGCCTTTGCGTAGAGAAAAAACAAACAAAAAAACAAGGTTTATTTTATAGGTCATAAATGTCAAGGATTAATTATAAGCTGTATTTATTGAAAGTAGAAAATTTGTTGCACCTCCTCCTTAACTTCCCCTAATATGAAACTCATTAATCGGACGTTCCGTGTTGATAACCACAACCTCCGGTGTGAAGCGTTCTCCGTCACTATGACGATATGTTCATTCTACTATACGACCAACTTCTGTGGGAGCAGTTCCTGGGAGAAGGGCCTTATTTCTACCCGAATACCTTTCCTCACCTTGTTTTTGGCTTTGCCTTATAGTCTTTATGTACTTACCACCTTTCCACTCCGTAAGTGCCAAGTAGCCAGCTCGCGAATCATCTGTGGATTAACCTCTTAACCTTTGCCAACAAATTTGGTCTATTCCTATGTTTGTCATGTTTCCTCATTTTTATTTTTCTCTTTATTTCATCTTCCCCCTACTTTTCTTCACCTCAGATTAATCAACAGAAGTAGGCGGCCTTGGCTAAAGATTGCACGTCAGAATGTCAAAGAGGAAATGCATTTTGTAAATGTGTCTCCTGCTTCTGTTTTTTCTTTTTTTTAGTCTTTTACTATTTTGACAAGCTACTATAAAGGTCCCTCTCCTTGCTGCGCTTGTAATTTTCATGCGCTATTTTTTATACATTAGGTATACGTTTATGCATTTAAATACGCGAATTTTGTTTGTATTAGAAAGGTATTTTTTAGATTTTTCTTAGGCCATTTTAAGTGCATGCTTGCTGCGAAATTTGGAAAGGTTGTTCGTGGATTGTTTCTGTTTCTCTTTTTTGTGTATGTGCTTCTGAATTCTGTCCCTCTTCCTCCTCCTTACCCTTTCTTATCTTATATGCCCTTGCTACGCCTGTCAAGCGACTAGTTCGCCTTTAGCATTAAGAAGCTTACTCCAAACCCCACCCCCTCCCCCCACCCCTTTCCTCCCTCCTTGGAAAAAAAAATAAGGTTAAACTGAAAATGAACTGGATCAAAAATCCAATATTGGGCGTTTTGTCTCAACTGATATTTTGTCTCGCTAAATGTTTTGACCCGTCGATTGGACATTTTGTCTTGCTCAAAATATGTACCTGCTTGGACATTTTGTTTTAGAGTCCCAGGTTTTGACATTTGCACTAAAGTGTATTAACGTGTGCACACACGTTCAGGTTAAAACGTGCGATTTGATTACTGGAACGTTTCCTACTTTGAAAACTCAACCGTTGAAGATTTTCTTTCAGTCAATTTGCTACTGCGGGATCTCTTTATGACTCGATATCTGTTTGATTTTGTTGTTTTCTGCAAAGCAAGAACTTACGTGACAAAACTCATCGAATATGGTGTAAAAATCCTACCACAGCCTTTAGCACGCGGACACTAAAGTCATACGAATTGAAACTACACAATGACAGAAAATGATTGGAAAAGAGTGTGTCGCTTGCTGACAACGATCGCAGGAGCATATTCGACAAAGACATACGTACGAAGAGTATACGCATTTCTTCCTGTACAGGTATTTACCGATTTGTTTCACCTACGATGGTGTGGATCACAGATTTGTACAAGGCGCTTAGTTTAGTAAAATTATTGATCGAATTTACCATATTTTATTCTCACGAGCTGTCTGGGGCGCGCCGAAGACGAGCATTCCACGCATTTACGTGACGTCCTCCAATGCGTGGCGCATAGAAGCTTATAGGGCTCGCCACGGTGACATCGAACAAATACAGCGAACTAGAGCCACTAAATGAGCTGCGCTTGGAGTATCGGCACTCTGTCCCCCGACATTGTTGTGGGCGCTGCCATCTTGGTGCTTGTGCAGAGCAGACGCAACTGCCGATCGTCGTGATTCAAAAGTTCGACTTCCTCAGAATTATATTCGGTGTATAGGAAGCTCATGTAATATTGCTTTGTTCTGTCGCGAACTGTTTAAACATTTGTAGAATGGCGGAAAAGCGTTTCCTGTGACTGTCAGATAAAGCTTCAGATAACTATCAACCATGATTTTAAGCCACAATATGGGCAAGTGTTGTTACTCTGAAGCGTAGTTTATTTAGTGGCACTACAGCTAGCGAACTAACGTCAGGAATGTTCAGGCTCCACATCAGTGTCTCCCTTCAAATTCTTCCTTCACCAGCCATCAAAAGGCCGCCATTAGCATGAAATTATATGCACTGAGATGATGATAGTTATCGAAGTGGCCACTCTGAATGTAGGAGAGGGCCTATTCTCCGGCTTACTATAAAATAGGGCCCATGATAAGATTTTCGGTGTATCACCTGGTATTTCTGCGCCACTGTGCTCTGTTTCACGCTGAAATAGATCGCACGGGACGTTATCATCCACTTCGAAACCGATCCAGGTCTGAGAAGCTGCACTCTCGACCTTTCCAATGGGCGAGGCGACGCGCGGAGCGTGAAGTCACATGGTACGCTCACAGCGCTGCATCGACTGGGTTGACTCTTCGTAGCATCCGCTGCAATTTATTTGTATTGTATAGAATTTCGGAGTATACCTTGGTCAGTGCCTGGTGAACGAAGTGGGGGAGGGGATCAAAATTAAAATAGAATCTTGTGAGATACGATTTAAGAAGTGAATCCTGCTGAGTTGACTAAAGCAGGAAGGAGGGGAAGCGAAAAGAAAGGAGGGGGGGGAGTAAGAGAGAGAGAGAGGTCCTCCTAATGACTGTCTTTTCGTAAACAAATTAAATCACGGGATACGACTCCAACTTGCGACGTATTAATAGCGACGATGACGGGCGAAGTGAGATGGCGGTGCGCCAGAGAACTGGCACTTTCTCGCCCAAACTCGCGCAACGAATCCGGTCTTCGGCGGCTTCAACAGCATCGGCTTAATTAATGTAATTGAGACGCGATTTAGCGCGAAGAGATGTTCGATTGTACCCGTGAAGTAAGTGGCGAACAGCGATAGGGCGTCGCCAATGTTCCTTCTGATTGTTGGTCATTGACAGCTCGCACGTCCGTGAGCAGCGTGCTTTCTTTTTCAGTGAAGCTGAGTCGCACTGCTCTTCTCGACTGCCCATGTTGAAAAAGGCTCGAGCGCGAAAAGTTCTCCGTAGAATGACTCTTTCTGACGTTTAACTCGTCCGTGGCCCAATATGCCAACTTGACTCAACAGTAAACCAGAAAAAAAAAGACCCGGTTTCGGTCGGAAAGAGCATTATCCATGCTAGCTGAGAAGCAGAACAGCAGGTGGACGGGGCATGCAGCGTCCACCCGTGATATTTGTTTTCGCAACGTATCAGGTAAGATTTTTCCTCGGGTTACACCAGATTTATTTCTATTCGCCGAGAAACTGAGGGAAAGGAGGAGGTGAGGAGGGACACCGAGCTCTGATTCGGATATTAGTGGGTAGACGTGAAGCGAGCTGCCTTCGTCTCCACTACACTGGTCGAACGCGTTCGAATGCGAGGGCCAAACGCCTGACGTCGGCGTTCCGACTTCTAACGCGTTCGACGAGTGCAGTGGAGACAAAGGCAGCTAGCTTTAGCTCTATACCCACGAATTATTCGAACCAGAGCTCGGTGTCCCTCTCGTCTCCTCCTCTCCCTCTGAGTCATACTTGGTTTCGCATTATATCCGACCGCATCAGCAAAGCTGGGATCCGACGGAGCCATTCGAGCAGCTCCAGAAGTCTAGTGCATCGATAATGCACTAAACTTCACGGCTTCACGAATCGTCACGGCTCTCGTCGCTTTGTGCGTGTGTTCATCCCCGGCTAAACCAGTCGCTCATTAAAAAAAAAAAAAAAGTAGGATAAGGCCGTATTCATTGTGCGTGATTAATTTAGCCGGTCATAGTAAACGCGCCAAAACCAAGTCGACGAGAGCCTTGACGATGCCCTTTTGGCGCTGTTTGATCGGCTCCATCGGGTCGTGGCGTTGGCGGCAGCCAGACTTTAGGTGAAAACTTTTGATTCTGAGAGGCGTGGCTTCCGAGCGGAAAAGCCCGCCTTTCTGCCCCCCTTTTACGAAGACAGAATTTGTCCGTTGCACGAAAGAATAGTGCCAGTGGCGCCCCCTTTTGGCTCTTGGCTCTTTTGTCTAGGAGGTCTTTGAGTAAGGGCGAGGAGTAATTGAATAGGTACTAGGCATACTGTCACGAGGGTTTACATGGTGTAACGAGATGTTCGATGGAGTATCCACGGAAGATACTGCCGAGACGCTCTCAAGCGCAGTGGAAAGCCGTCGGCACCCCAAAAATGCTGTCAGCCTTTTGCGGGGCCCTTATGCGCCATCGTAGCAGTATGTGCCCTCAAATTGGTGACGGGAGTTTGCAGAGAAACTCGCCAGGTTCGAGACTCCGTTGCTGAGCCTCTCTTTTCCCACTGGGATGTCGAGCTCTGGTGGGCTGAGAGCGTAGATGAACCCACCTGAAGGCTGCGATTGGGACTCGAGCACTGTGGTGTCTAAAAAGGCAGTCGACTGGTGTGTGACCAGAGTGATGAAGTGGAGTCAAAAAGAATAAAAGGTATGGTTTAGGTCAGTTGGATGAGAACGGCGGAGAGGAGTGTCAATTGTCCCGCTTCCAGCTCGTGCTTCCTACCTTCGATAACGCCTCGGTGTCTCGTGAGCCTCGAGCGACCCCGCGCACGCCAAAGCACGGCGAAAGGCAAGGAGCGCGTGCTATAGGCCCAGCGTTGAAAATGACGCCTTGCCGTTCTCATCCTGCCAGTGAGTATAGACGATTGTAAGCAGGGCATCTGGCGGCCGCCATGCATCTGCTCGTGCGGGCAAGTGCTATATACGTGTAAAGGCGAGCTTGCCGAAGCTATGTTCACGCGCACTCAGCGCACGTGCTTGCACGCATGGGGGCACCAGTCCGGGAGCCATGCTTGCCACTGGCGTCAATATGATGAGGCGATGGGGATGGCTGTGCCCATGAGCAGCCGCAAAGTCCGGTCTCAGCGTGGGCTGTTGCGCCTACTGCGCGAAAGTTCGTGCAGCCAAGGTGCGTCCTTAAGTAAAGCGTTCACACTCCCCGTGTGCGGTCATCGAGCGGCGGGAACCCCTAAAAATCATGAGCCACACCATTCCGTGAAGGTGGATGACCAGCGAAGCTGTTTAGCACACAGCATAGACCCGCCCCGAGCAGCCGGAGGAAACTAGACACGCGCGACAGGACCGCCATCCGGCGGAAAGTAGACACACGCGACGGGTCCGCCACTGCGGGCATAGAGATCATGTATACTAACTCTATAGCAGGGGTCTCAAACACGCGGCCCGCGGGCCATGCGGCCCGCGACTTGCTGGGACGCGGCCCGCAGGCAACCGGCTACGAGTCCCGGTTCCGATGTCTCGAGCGCTAGAAATAGCATGCACCATGATGACCTCTTCTCGCCGATTCATTTTCGCTCGAAAAGTAGCTCCGCTCTTTTGAAGTATTCACATAGTTTATACTCATCTGTGTTAATTTGCCATTTGTTTTGCTTTATCTGTTGCTTCCCAGCTTTTTGTAATGTACAACAATTCCGCAAACTCTCCATCAGCAGGAGCAACTGCCAAAGATAAAGCTACCAGCTCCGAATTCTCGTCTTCAAACAAATATCCACATTAAACGACGATCATTTAATAATAATCATCATAATAATAATAATGTTTATTTTTCCATCAAACAAATGATAGAGGGAGACCGAGGAAAAAAGCTGCATCATGCAGCTTTTTTCCTCGGTTCAGAGTGATGTAATAAAAATCGCAAGGAAAGCAACAATTTTCAAATTAACTGTCTGTTTTTAGATACCTGTTGAGCTTGGTTAATTCCTGAGTGAATTTAACAGTGGGAGCAACAGTGTACTTGCTCTCTTATTTCATTAAAAATGACAGCAACTTTGGCGAGGCGATGTATATTTAATTATTGTTATCACAGCAGGTCAGGGACCAAAGTAGTCATATAAAGAAATAAAACCTAAAGATGACTAGCCAAACTGTGAGTTCACAAAAAGCGTAGAGCAGGAAGTCTCTTCTCTTATCTTTAAACTTCCCCCCACTTCCCCCTCCTGCCCCCCCCCCCCGTTCTTACGCTGGCCCTCGACCTTTCGGGTGTGGGCTATCTGGCCCTCATACTCAAATGAGTTTGAGACCACTGCTCTAAGGAAAAGGTCCACCATTTCCCCATACATTCTGGCTGCCGTAAGCGGCGGAGCATCGGGGCAGATTTTGGGGTCCCACACATGGTTACCAACTGCCTTCGATTTCACAAATATAATTAGATCATCAGAGCAGTTTCATGAACTTCAACAATCCACGTACTTACCGGTGGAAAGATATTCGCATTCCTTTCGAAGCTTTCTTTTTGCATAGCGCGCAAGTGTACGGAATCGCGTCAACGCAAAACTAAACCAGATAAGCAGCTTTACGCTATGGTTTTGGTAGCCGCTCCCTGGAAGTACGAAACCGCGTAACCAGTAGATTTCCGAGATTTCGACAGAAGGAAAGTTAATGCGGCGAAACGAGTATATTCCTTTTTATAAGCGTTAGAATAGCTCAGAATTTAGTTTACAACGTTAAATTACCACTGTTTATATTACTGAGAGTTTTCAGTCTTCGCGATTACCATTGCGACTGTCTTCTTTCAGCTGGCAACATTGGTTTGTTTCTCTCGTGTTCTGTCGCGCTCTTTCGCGATCTCTCACTCCGGACCCCAGATGTCGGCCCACGAAATTTGCCGCTCCCCCTCACCCGCCTTTACCCCCCTGACTCCGGGAGGGCGGAAGGAAAGGAAACTAGGCACGCAAGCGGCTTGGAGCGACGACAAGAGAGGGCGGTGCGAGCGTAGACATGGCCGACGCGGGTCGCACAGCGGCAAATCTTTGAAAAACCTTTATTATCTACCAGAGAGTTTACTGATCTTGAAAATCGTGCCTATTGATAACTAATCTACTGAATAGACCTATAGACCTATTGCTATATTACCCAAGCATCAAGGAGAATGCGGGGATTGGTGTTCCACGCGCCGCACGTGCTGGCATCAGTAGTAGTAACATTTCTAAAGCAAATACCTAAAACAAATGGCATCTTGCACGCGCGTTCGTCAACGCTTTATTTTGGTTATTTACTTCGAATCTTTTCTACGGGGAAGGCGTGCGCGTGTGGCGCGTGGAACACCAATCCCTGCATTCTCCTTGATGCTTGGGTAATATAGCAAATGGTCTATTGCGAAATTACCCCAAGCATCAAGCAGAATACAGGGAATGGTGTTCCTCGCGCCGCACGTGCCGGCGTCTGCAGCAGCAACTGTTCTAAAGCAAAAGCCTAAAACAAATGGCATCTTGCACGCGCGTTCGTCAACGCTTTATTTTAGTTATCTACTTCGAATGTTTAATACGGAGAAGCCGTGCACGTGCGGCGCGTGCGGCGCGTGAGGCGGTGCGAGCGTAGAGTTTTTAGTCACTGCGCACGAAAAATTCATGGAACCCTAGCCATAAACAGCTTCGCTGTAAAACGGTCGGCTCGCTCTCGTAGTTTTCTCCTCTGTCGAAGAGAATTACAGCGGTAGTTGTTGATGGGCTCTTCCTCTCCTCGAAATCACTGACGTTGATGTCCGGTGTTGTAGGGCGCCCGTCGTCAATATAGCAAATATACTTGAAAAATAAAATCCCTAAAAGCCACCGCGATTTCCTCAGGGCCCCATCCCGTGTCGCCGATTGTGAAGCGAGCGCGCTATAAACGCTTTGCAGCAGCTGTGAATGGGCGCCGCCATAACGCACCTTCAGTTTTTGTTTCCTCTTATTCCGTACGCTCCACTTCATCACTGCCACAGCAGTACAGGTTAGGGTACCTTCAGGTGCTACTGTGTTCTTCTCCCCACCATAGGCCTTTGTGGAGGCGCGTCATCACCCGCTTCAGGGCTCGTCATCTCGGTAAGACAAGAGAAGGTCAGCAATGGCGGATGTAATTTGGCGTGTGTCTAAAGCGTCAATACCACAAAGCCACGCCACCTGCTTAAACGCGACACCTAATAAACCGCATCTGTTGAAGACAGCTGCGCATTTGAGTCACGCACAGCACCCGCTAGGTACTGCGGTGAGATCGCATCGCGCTACCAGAGTCTCACGCCGCGTCCGTCAGAAGGGTTCTTTCTGCGTGTATAAAAATAAAGGTGTGTGTCGCTCTCCGAGCTGACATTGGGGATGGTTCCTCCACGTGAGTTGCAAGATTCGTAAGTGCATAAGCATGCAATGAAGTCCGATAAGGTGTTGCAGCTGCCGCTTTGGCTGTTGTGAATTCATGCAGGACTACTCACTTTTAGTCAAGCGGTTCGATTCCCGCCCCCCCCCCCCGCCTCCCATTTCTATTTGCATCAACATCGTACCGACGTGCGTTCGTGCATCACTCACGGCGTGATGCACGTCTAAAGACGACCAGGCTATGGCCGTATAGACCTTTTCTGTAGTACTCTCGTCCCCAGCCACCTAATAAGCGTATCCGGTATGGGCGACGAAAAAAAAATTAAAACGTTTCAACCTGTAACTAGTAAAAAAATAAGGGGAAGGCAAAACGATAATGTCTGACGGTTGCGCTTATATCCCAAGTGTCTTCTACTGGCATGGCGACGGCGAAACAATGTTTTCGCCCATACTGGAAGTGACGACAATTAAAGATGGCGGCGCCCTTGAAGAAAGCACTGCCTAGCACTGCCTAGATTTCTCGTCTTCAGTAGAGACATCAGACGCTCTTTGGGGCGGGGTAACTGCCCCCTGAATAAACTGGCAAATAACAAATTCCTTAATAAAGAGACTCAGTGACGTGATCTTTTGTTACTTCCCAATGACTCATCACTAAAATAAAGTTTAAAAAAAGAGGAGACCATTACTGTTCTCTCGTTTTATTGAACAGTGCGGCGCGGTGCTTAAGCGGGTTTCTGGTTCAGGAGTCCCAGGAGGGTGCTGTATCGCCTCGCACGCGACATCCGGGAAGTGAGGAAGAGGATGAGATGGAGAGAGAGAGGTGGGGGTGTGCACAGTGTGCGCGTGTCAAACAGAGAGGGCTGGGGGAAATGCGCGCTGCTCTGTACCCGCCGTCCTCTGGTTGACTCAGTGGGCACGGACGTGCCCACGCCTTCGCTCGTGGCGTTTGGCGCTTCAGATCACGTGAGTACGTGACGGTCATCACGTGCGCGGCTGGGATTCAAGCAGCGACCGTCCTGTCGGCAGCCTGGCTTGGGAGCAAACGAACGCGTGCACGAAATTCTTGCCGAACTCTTCAGGCGACCCGGGGGGGGGGGGGGGGGCGGCGGTTATACAGTGTGGATTTAGTCTCCCTCAGCGGGCGAAATGTCTCCCAGCTGTAGATGAGAAATTTAGCCAGTGCAGTACCACCGCTAACCTGGGGTTTTTAACGTGCATCACGCAGTAGGTATGCACGACCGTACGCCTCTATACGATGCTCATCCAGATCAAAACGGGCAGGGGTGATGATTGAACAACAGGCAACCCGGAATGCCTCCAGCATTCTACCAACTCGTGGCGGTGCTGTAGACATAAAAAGAAACTCAATTTGTGACCAAGGCTTTTTTTTTTTTTCGCACACTTGTGGGTGCTTCCTGTACTTTCGGGGACTTAAAATTCTAGAAAGGAAAGCTCTAAAGATCTCATTGCAGCGAACCGGCAGACTTTTCTTTTGCAGTGTATTGCATTGTATTGTATTGCAGTGTCTTTTGCAGTGCAGTGTGGTGCCACTCAAGGTTTTTGGCAAAACCTTGAGTGGCACCACAACGCTTTCAATTCGCAAAAAAGAGTTGTGTATATACTTCCTCAAAATTGGGGTCTCGAGCCACCCCCAACGTCAAGCACCAAGTTATAGCGCCCGAAAAAAACAACAACACAAAACTTCGTTAAATGCTGGTGGTGGTAACAAACATTATTAATTCAACTCCTTTTATGCCTCCTTGCATACGCTGTCATATGCTATGTCATATGCTATGCCATATGCATGTGACTGCTGCGCGAACGATTAGTTCAACACCAGTCTCTCGAGTCACAAACGTAGCAAAAGGACGCTCTAAAAAGAAGTTCGGGCCTGCATGCCGCCAAACACTTTACTAGGGAATACATCTCATTTCACGAGAATCTGGTGGCCTTGGAGCAGACATCTTTGTCGTAGTGAGAACAAATATACTATATATTTTAATATTTTATGACCTAGTTGGAAGTGCACAGCATTAAAATAATTGAACGTGAATTTTTTTTTTTATTCTTTAGGTTATGATTACATTCCTGCGCGGATAACAGTTTGATCATCCGATCCGCATCTGCAGACTTTGTATCCGCATCCAAACCGCATCCCCGAAATTCGCAACGGCACCCGACCCGCAATCCGAGCATTCGTGTTCTGTTTTATCGTATTTTCTATTATAAGCGATCATCTTTCTAGAGACGCTTCGCGTCGCTGGAAAGACGATGGCACTTATGAAATCGTCCTGGGAGTCTCAACACTCTGCCTAGAAAGCGCGGTAAAAAAGGGGGAGCGGATATTTTTCTTTGTAACACCCACTTCAAGTAGACGCGTATCTTCTAAACATGGAAATTAATAAAGGAGAGAGTAATAACACTGTGTCATTTCAGTTAGGTCAAACAATAAAAAATGGGAGAAAAAAGGCGGTCACTCACCGTAGCCAAGTACTCGTATATACGTGGTAAGACGCGAGTACACAACTGAGAAAATATCACATTATTCAATAATGGCACGCCTCCTATCGGTTTCAGGTATAGACACGAACCCGCAAGTGGGTACTTCGAACTACACACAGCACCTAACCAACTGTCTGGGAAAAAAAAAAAAAGAAAAACTTATTTACACGTCACGTTTCACTAGTCGAGGACTTCTTGTGGCTCGTTAGTTTTGGGTTTCCTTTGGCCGAAGAACGTTTTCTGCTCTTTTCCTGCCATACAAGAACATGCTTTGCCGAAAAAATTAAAAGCCCTAAATTCCTTCTTCTTTTTTTTTTTTTTTTTTAGGGACAGCGTTTTTGGCGAGATAGAACGCTCTGAAGTGACCTTTGGTGAGAATTAGGGCCGGCTTGCTAGATCAGCGTCTCAGCTGCGACTGGTTGAAAGAAAGCACTGCAAAGGCTGGGGCGCACAATTAAGCGTCTTGGGACGCGGCTTCAGTTCCGCTCAACTCGTGCACTAGCTTCGGCAGTTCTTTCTTTCTCCCAGTTTCAGCTGAGACGCTGTTTCTAGCAAGCCGGCCCAGGTCTTTCTTGGCGTACAGAACACATTCGCAACTTTCACAGCCTATAGGGGGCGCACTGGCGCCTGCCAAAATGGCTGTCATCTGGATGATCGTCGTAGAACGGGAGTACGAGGCTGGGTCTGCGACGCGTAAGTAATTCCAGTTTTACTATATACGGGCAGTATTAGGGCCTTACTTTATTTTTTTCACCCCATGAAGAGAAGGCAAACACCTTTATTGTGAAGCCGATCATCCAGGAGCTAGGGAGCGTGATTCTCACACCGCGGTACCACCATCGCTGAAAGTTGCGAATTTTCTCCTCGATCGGCACCTTTTTCTAAAACGGTAATTTTCTCCCGCAAAACATTCGATGATGCACTTCATAGTATAACTCCCTAATTCACTCCACACTCTGCGGTCGCACACATTTATGGGCCGCACCGGCAAAAATGTAGATCCGGCCCCGCGGATATCCGCATCTGATCCGCATCCGCAGCCCCTGGCATCCGCATCCGAACAACAATACGCCTTCAGCAAATACGAAATGCACCAATGACGCGATGATGCAATGGTCTCTGCATTTTCAAGAATGGTACGTCGTCGAGAGTTCGCCAAGGGGTGTAACATTTCGAACCTCAATGCATTTTGACCAGGTTATAACGTCTAAAATCAGGGCGGCCCTTATAAAACCATTTGACAATTTTTACGTTTCTCTTGAATTCATTTTTTTTCTTCCTTGGACTGTTTCATCACTCGTCTCAGGTGCCTGTGTTACGTTAAAAACAAAAACAATGCCGCCCCCCCCCCCCCCCACCCAAAATAAGATTTTTTGTTTTTTTGCCAGTCGATTTATTTTGGTGTTAGACGACTACCCAATCAATATTTTGCTACAGCGTCACGTATATTTTTAATAAAGTAAAAAAACGCATCTTCTCGAAACCCAAACTGGACTGGGAAGGAATAAGAAATATAAAGGAGAAGAAAGATACCAGAAATCACGCGGTTGTGCAACTTTTTTTTTTTCAATCAACGTATTTGCAGTTTTTTAGGAGCCACAAAAAATGCGTATCATATTTTTTGTTCATTTATAGCATTGAGTGTGTGCCTTCGATTACCCACAACTTCGATTATCTTTGGTGGTTGTGTCTAAACGATAGAAAATGGCACGTGACCACGGAGAAGAGAGTGAGCGCGACTCAAACTGGCCAGTTCTCGATTGGCGGTTTTAGGGTGGATAGAAAACGATTTTCGAGCCTCGAATTGTGTACTTTGGTAATTGGGCTCTCATATGTCATGTACAAATAAAAACCTTGGCGAGCGTAAATACCCTGTCAGTGTCCCTTTAAGTGTGCGCAGTCACCGTTCGGAATATGTAACCATGCACTAACAGCATAAATCAGTGTTGTACACGTTCCTCAAAATAAGGAACGAAATATCATTCCTCGTTCCTCCTAATTTTTGGAACGCGTTCCCGTTACACGTTCCTTTTCTGAAAAGGAACTCGTTGCTATTGTAGTTGAAAAAAAATCGAACGTATCGTTGCATGCACTTTACATTTGTATTTTTTATTACCATATCTAATTAGATCAAGGAAAGTTTTCTTTTTTTTAATCTGCCCCATCAAATGGGAACATACGAATTTAAATGCCATGATGGAAGGGCAACAGGAGAAGAAAACAAGCGGAAGAAGGGTTGCATTTGTTGATATACTATATTCACCTTTGAAAATCTCAGCTTTTAACCATATTCATCTTTGTGATGGGAAATTCAGACGATTCAAATGAACTGTTACGCCACATTGCACGAGAGTTTTACAACAAACTCACACGTCTCAATCTCATAAAATTCTTTGTTCGAACTTAACAACTGTTGCTTCTCGATGTTCTTGTCCGCAAGACGAGCAAGTGAAGAAGAAGGTGGGGCTTTTGGAGGATCAGTCTTGAAAACTACAAGCCCTTCTTCGTGAAGGTTGGATTCTTTGTTCAGTCTGAAGGTGGAGGACCAAGGGAGAAGAAATAATGGTTAATGTTTATGTATATTTTAAGGGACCATTGTTTGGAATACAAGTGTATGTTCGATGTCTGGTAACCTCTTCTTTCGCTGCAACTGTAGGTTTCTTTGGGGAAATTCAGTGATGGCTGTAGTCGGCCTTAGAGTTCTGTGTGTATCTGGATTCGTGGAAGCAAAAAAAGTAGCCGAGTTTGAAACGTTTCTCTTTCTGTGTCTTTTTCTTCGACTAAAAGTTATGCTTTTTGTACCGCAGCCTCGGGCAGTGGAGAAGGAATCGATGTCCACCAGCTCTCCTGCACCCGACTGTTACCAAGCGAAGACCACACAGTATAAACCCTAAGATAATAACCAAACAGTTTACGAGATTCTGCTCTTCGTAAAGATATTGTTTTCATACTTTTAAAATTTTCCTTTTTGAAATAAAATAAAAATTACCCCACTGGACGAAAAGAAGGAACGCCGTTCCTTTTTCTGTTCCAATAAAAATGTAATGAGTTCCCGTTCCACTGATGCAAAAGGGAACCAGCGGCGTTCCTTCTAAATGGAGCGCGTTCGAGGAACGCCGTTCCTTGCAAGGCCGTTCCGTACAACACTGACATAAATGTACGGATACCATGGTGGTACGGATGCCATGGTGTATACTAAGCCAAACAATATCACGGCATGTATGAGTCGCTTCGAACTATTTAGGATTATTCCCATAAAAACACGCAAAAACAAATTAGTCGTTAGCTGTTTAGACAGCGGAGTTTAGTCTGCCAAAGTAAGTTGCTCCCATCTGGAATAAACTATGCCGAGAAACCCCAAGACGTGGGAAAACAAGGAAAAGGCGACAAATGCAGACAGCGTCTCAAATGTTTGCGTCTTCTTTTAGTGCGTTAGCATTCGTACCCACATGGGAGGGAAAAGCTGACGGCGTCCGTCTGTGGACAAAACAGTGGTAAAGGTAAGCGCGCCGTGTCTTAGCTTAGATGTGGAGAGGTGGAGAGTAGTAAGAGACAAAGGCCAGAGGGAGGCGACGTCAACGGGGCGGAAGCCAATGCGCATGCGGATGTTGGGACGAGTACGAAATTGCAAGCGTGCGGAGCACGAATTCCTAGGTTTGTGCTACAAAATGAAGTGTGGGCCAAGTACTAGCGCTGGTCCAAGTAGGCGGCAAACAAAAATTATAAGAAAATCTATTGATGGATCCTTAGGGAATGCGTTAGCATGACCCTTGGGAAACGCCACACATGTCCCCCTTTGGAAACACTAACACTGACCCTGTAACAAAGGAAAAATGTGGCAGCGAAAAATAGAGAAAGCCAAAAGAAAGCAAACAGAACAGCGAAGAGGTCAGCGTTAACGTTTCCCAAAGGGAGACGTGTGTGGCGTTTCAAAGGGTCATGCTAACGCATTCCCTAAGGATCCACCAATGATACTTCCTTTATTTTATTTATTTTTTTATTCTCCTTTGTCTTGCAGATTTTCGATATGGCTGTGCACCAACTCGCCTGCGCACTTTAGAAGAAACTACTTTGTCATTTTTTGATTGGGCTACTTTGTCATCATTGAGAAACATAAGTAAAACCTGAGACGACGGGAGGAGGAAAAGAAACACGTAAGAACACACAAATGGTCTAAAAACACCGAACTTGACGTTTGTGTTGAATCAGTATAAGATCGGTCTGCCTTTGAGGTGCGGCGACACTAGAAATTTAGCCAGTGCAGTACTCCTGCTAGCGTACGCGCGTCATGCAGTAGTCACACATCGTCTAAAAAAGGCGTGCGTGTGTGTCTTCTTTACTTCTCTCACTGTTTATGTAATGCTTACGATTCAGAAGCCCGCCTGTGCGCTCGCTCTTTCATTAAAATAGTGTAAAAATGTTCTAAATTAGTAAGGGAAATATTTTTAATAAAATGATTAAGTATATACACCCGAGTGGTCACATTTAGTTTGCAAATAAATTATGTAGGCTTTGATTTCAAGGCGCCGCGATTTTTCTCAGAAATGATTATAGTGCCAAAAACCCTATGTATACCTTTCTCACTTTTTCCACATTGAATTTTTTGTTTCACTAGCTATCTTGTTCGTGCTTAGGCAATGTGCTGCACTTAGATGGGGAGCAAAACATCCGCGTACAACTTTAGAATTGCGAGTTGGCTTTATACGCTACGCGTTACGAGTGATTTCGCCGGTCAGGTCACGGTGGTGAAAGGAACCCTCTAACTTTTCTGAAACATTTATGTTAGAGGACGATTCTGAGATGAAGTTCAACGTTTCCTTCTTGAATTCCGGGGAAGTAAGCATTCCTATTTCGTCAACGTTCTCGCTGTCACAAGATTCTCAGGCTCCCGCCAGACTCCTCTGAACGGAGAGTCCGTCTTCGTTGAGTTTTGGGGACTACATTGCCCTCTACATTTAGCCCCACGACATTTACGAAAACTCGCCCACAATAAAGTTAGTATCATTACTTTGTACCCCCCCCCCCCCGCCCCCATACAAGCCTGACCCACAAATCCCTCCCCTGATCAAACGCCTGCTTTTCAACACGTGACCCCGCCCTGTGCGCGTGGGTATGGGCAGGAACGTGATCATGTGGCGAAAGATGGACACATGACTCATCGAACGAGCACGTTGCTTTCACCACCCTATCAGTTAAGTGGTGAGCGGAATATATAAAACACAGAAGAAGCACACACGCACGCACGCACACTAAACGTCCGAAGTCGCGGCGTATACCCCCTGCGCTTGATTGGATGAGCCTGGCGGATAAACACGCACAGAAAGACTGTGAAGGACGGGTACAGTCAACCAGTCACTACCGCGGCGGGTTTTACGTCGTCCATTCGCAATAAATGCGTATTGTTATTACGTGAATGTCTATATGTCGGCATCACACGCCCATCTCCACGAGGCTAAGTGAACCATCCATAGCTCATTTCTAACACGACAGCCCCATATGATATTTCTCAAGACGCCATGTGTAACTCGTCGGTGTCTTTATGGCCAATCAGTTCTTTTCCCCTATAAATTGGTGACGAAGAAAGAAATACGTTTGGCACTGTCTGCACCCGCGAGTTCTACGGACAAGCCCACGCTCGTTTGAGCCAGCCCCGCAACATCACGAAGCTATGTGTCATCGTTGAACATACACCACACGTGGTATCCGCCGACGCGGACAGAGCAATGCCGAATGCTTAGTCAGTCCTATCTTGTCGGCCTAAAAGACACTCTTGAGTTACTCACTCTATTAGACGACGAATTTCGAAATGGGCCGGGTAGTTCGGGGTTGCACATATAATCATCCACGATTATATGCTTGTCCTTCATGCAGTCCCCTTTTAAGTACGTATTGCTTCACGTGTAGTGCATTAAACAACCTCCGAGAAGTTTATGGGCTGTCATCCGAGTTCGGTCGAAGTCTCAGTCTATTCAAGCTTCAATTCAGCTTTATTGAGGTTTTAATTTGACCGAAATTTTGGATCGGACTGAAATTCTCACTTTAGCCTCAAGTTGCCTGAAAGAGTACAAATGTCCGTTCGATTGGACATTTCGGTCTATTCCAACCTCAGACATGCCTTCTATGCACCGCAGGGTGCCCCATCTCTCAATGCTTCATTGGATCTTTTATAGCAACAACCACCGGAGAGAATCTTCTCTGTCACCTCCCAGGGGCGGATGTATGGGTCAGGTTTGGGGGGAGGGTTGGGGGCTGGGGGAGTGTCTCAAGTAAGATGACGTCACGGACGGATGTGGTGTCACGGGCGAAGCCAACACCACCTAGACTGCTTTAAAGCCTGCGCGTTACGCCATATGACGTCACGTCACGAGCCCCACGCGAACGCTGACGCGGCACTCGCATCCAATCAGCGCCCGTGCCGGACCCCGGACGGGACGTCATGTGACGTAATGCGCAGGCTTTGCTGTCTAGGAGGTGTTGGTGAAGCGTTGCCCAGATCTATTTTGTTGACCTAATATTTGCCATGTCACCAACAACCAAACATTTCTTTCTAAAAAAAGATGTAGTGTATTATTTTCTTTTTCTTAAAAGAAGTTGACTTTGGGGGGCTTAAAGCGGGGGAAAAGGGGGGGGGGTAGCTTCGCCCCTCCCCTTCTTAAATTTGCTCATGTCACCTCCCCTCACCGTATATTTGTCCGTCTCGACCATTCTTGTAAATTACGTTCAAATGCATCACCAACCGTCTCTTACCGAATGTCTACCATTGGATATAATCAACTTGAACGCAGTGCCTGACCACATTGCTTTCATGAATGACACTAATTCACTGGCAGCATTCACTGCCATATTCCCATTTAATCCTCATATGTAGATCATAGTGCCTCTATAATTGTGTTTGGGTTGATGTGCTGATTGTCCATATTTATATATTTCACTCCCTTGTGTAATTCGCGGACGGTCGTTCCCTTGAGCATAAACGAGAATGATGATTTATAAAGGCAGCGTTTGAACGTCTAGTCAACTGCAAAAGGAATCATCTTTTGAAGTTTCAGTTTGGTCGAGTTTTAATCCCCTGGTTAAATTGGTGACGTCGCTGAACTGCGATTTGAAACATGTGGGATCACAGCGATTGAAGATAGGTGCAATACAGGAGAAACATCGGAAGAGAAGAGGGAAAGGGGGGGGGGCAGTGTTGCAAGCATGATGAAGGATTCCGCCAAAATCGGCGGCCCCTCCACCAGCAGTCTAGCAACATTGAATGTGCAGCAGCCCGGATGGGTGGACAGTTTCATGAAACATTTTGCAGAATTTTCTATACTCGGTGAATCCCCCCCCCCGAATCTGGCAACACTGAATATGCATCCCCGGAAAGAGGGATATGTTGGTTGACCGTTGAGGACTTACACTACTTTTGGCGGCATTCCCCAACTGTCCGACAGCACTGTCCGCCACTCAGCAGCCCCTCATTTACTGTCTCGAGATCGGTGGGGAATTCCGGAGAATTCCGCAACGGTCTGGGAACAGTGCATCAGCCGCGCACGGCTTCTTCGTCAGCTTTCACTTGAAGGTTTAAGTTTGTATATCGCGATAGTGTCGAGCTGCTCGCAATAAAGTGAAATGGTATATGATTTATGTTTACCTCAAAAGTAAACCACTTTGTTTGTTTTCTGTGTTTTTTTGTACATTAAATACTTTTTTGCGTAATGATTTATTAACGTGAGTCACAACCAAGTGTTTTGAATTAAATCACCGAATGATAAAAAAAAACTCCTACTATCCATTATGTTGTTTTTAAGATTATCTCCTTCACTAAAGGTTTGATTTAAGTCGAGGAAGGAAAATCCGTGAAACAAGATTATTTAAATCGTGATTTTAAGACATCTTGATTTCTTTTTTTGCTCCTGCTCACCGCGTCCATCTTCTATATACGGGAACTCGTTGTTTCGTATTGTGAGAAACATATCCAGTTTTTAATTAAATTCCTTGTTTATATATAGACTTATTCTTTCGGCCCAGGAATACTGTGGCACCGCATCTATACTCGTTTTCACCTCAAGGCCAAAGTAAAAGAAGGTTCAATCCTCGTGGAGCGTAACTAATTCCCCCCCCCCTTTATGTCGTGGCTTAAGAAAAATTCTATCGGAGCTTAGGATCAGTTATCTGTTATGTTATCAAAATGTACACCTTCCAAACGCACAGAATACACTTTTTTTTTCTGGCAATTAAATTTTGCAAGAACTACTTCGTACAGCTTATAAACATTGCGCAAAAATCTTCGTCTTTAATTTTTCTAAACGACGAAGAGTATAGTCATGGCGGTTATGAGATGCCGAGGTTCCAAAAGACGAGTGTGAGCAGATGTAGCCGGCCAGTCGTGGGTCACTTCACGAGTCGTGACAGAGGACACCAAGCGGCAATGAAAAACTCGGTCCTTCTGCTTCTCTCGGCCTTGATACCACATCCGGTCATCCCGCCGTTACAGGTCGTATCGCCTATCCCGAGCTTCCTGCACGCTCTGCCGTTTCGGCATTTCCGCGACGGCCAGCAATATAGTGGCAGTGGCCCTCTAAGGGTCACTGCCACTATACTCCCTTGGGACAAGCTGCAGTACAACCAACACCAGCTGCGTAAGAAATGTTAATCCAAGTCTTCAATTCGGCACCAGCTAACTTTGGTAATGTCATAGCTCCCCGCCACCGTCTCCGCGCCGCGGTTCAAACAGGCCGGTAATACAAATACGGGTGCCGGAACCCGTAGTGGTGTCAGCGCTCCCTCCGTACGGGCGGTGACGTAATTACGGTTTCCGGCGCCCGTAGTCAAGAGTTGAAAATTTTTCAACTTTCTCCTTTCCGTGTCGTGACGTAGGTTTCCGTATTTTCTCCGCGGCCAATCCGCGCGGCGCGCTTCCTCCTCCGCCCAGCTCTCGCATGCGGGGGCCCGTGGCTGCGCGCCGTTCAAACCAAACCGTGAAGACTTGGATCCGTAACGGGGGCCTGAAGTGATTAAGTCAGTACGGGTTCCGGCTCCGGGATTCCGTATTCCGAGTCTGTTTGAATCGCGCTTAAGGCCCGTTCACACTCTTGCAACCGAGTACGACCGAGAGAGACGAGATTTGTTGAAACCTCTTAAAATTTCTTATAACGAGAGAACACACTGGCACTCTGGCGCCATATATGCGGTGACCCTGGAACTGCATTTCACAAAAGCGAAGGTTTTGCGGAATTTCCGAAGTCAAATGTGTGTAGTACTCATAAGAAAGGCTCGTTTATAACGTTGACAAAAGTTTTTCGAGCCAAGAAGGAAAGGATAATGCGCAAGAGAAATAGAAAATATGCCGGACCACCAAGTTTACACTGCTACCCAATAGATGGCGATAGTGTGTCCTCTCGTTGTAAGAGGTTTCAAGGAATCCAGTTTTAAGAGGTCGCAAGAGTGTGAACGGGCCTTTATCTTCCTGTCTTGTTCTCTTCTCCATGGAATTAAATTACTCACACATTCCTTTCCCTTATGGCTGCCTGCTGGCACTTTTGCTCTCTGCTTCGTTTTACCTTAGGTCAAAGCGCAGTCAAAGGTATGCAAGCACGCAAAGATTAAAACGCGAGTTCACAGCACATTCTATGCACGTGATTGGTTTAGACCAGGGGCCTCCAAACGTGTTGGATAGGAAGCCGGATTGGGGACCTGTTGCAGTCTCGGGGGCCGGAAATTAGAGGAGACAACATATACGTAGAAATACTAAATAAATAAGCCTAAATCAGTGTGCACAAAACTTTTAACTGAAGCAAAAATTAAAAAAAGAAGTGTAAGGGCGACAAATACATATACTTTATTTTTAAAGCGCAGCTCTTATGCGCCCGATTTCGTGTTTCGCGGCGTCGGCGTCGGCGTAACCACGCTAAATTTAGCTGGAAACTTGACGTCACGTGACCTCAACACGAATTCAATTCCCCGCTAAATTAAGCGGGGAATTGAATTGGTGCTGAGGTCACGTGACGTCAATTTCCCGCTAAATCTAGCTGAGAAACTGAACTTCTTCATAGGTGACGTGACACCAAGTCATGTGGCGTCATTTTCCCCGCTAAACTTAGCGGGGACACTGAATTAGTGTTGAGGTCACTTGGCGTCAATTTTTCAGCTAAATCTAGCGGGGAAACTGTGGGAGGATGAGATGGTATGGAGGAGGAGGATGGGAGGGTGCGCAGGAGAAGGAGGAGGGGGAGCTGGAGGAGGAAGGAGGAGGAGCATACCCTTTCCTTCGTACCCTCCTCTCCTCCTCCTCAAGAGCTGCGCTCTAATTTCGCGTTACAGCGCTTTATAAACGTTTTTGATTTTTAAATGCACTAATTGTGACCCCGAGAACTCACCAGACATCAGTCAAAGCGCATAGGAACTTTGGCATATTCACACAGGGCAGAAGCCTAATGAAAATGGTAGATCAAATCAGATCACTATGCACTATTTACATGAGAACACAAAGAATTTATTATTTTTATAGTTACGCAGACATGAACCAGGAAACTACGAATAATATTTCTGGTGATGACAATGTACAATAAATATATATTGTGAGAGAACCGGCGTTTTGATGCAGTTTCCTAGACATGTGCGAATAGGGGATTTTGAGTTCAAAACGAATTCGAAGGGAATAGTTGAATTGTGGCCGAATATTTTCGAATCGAATATAAAATAGTTTCTCCAAGCTTTTCTGCACTACTGCACCATGTCTAAACGAAAACCAATCTGAACTCGGTAAAGATTGTTCCTAAGCTTCAGTTGTCCACATCTAAGCTAAGTGAATTTTAATCTAGCTATATTTATGGACTATGACCTGAGAAAGTCCATTGCCGGCATGGGAATGACAAGTAAACTATACATTGAACATACAATTAAGCCTATAGAGATGCCCAGCTGTACCTAATTGAAGGAATTCATAAATCTTCTCTATATGCGAATATCCTTTATTAAATCTAGATTTTGAGAACAAAATTTAAGAAAGACAACCATGAATGATGAACGTAGGTTGTCAGGACATCTCTGCCTAACATATACGCTTGCATAATAGCCAAAGTTTAATTTTGAATACATTTACCGTAGTGTGGACAGGAACAGTGCACAAAACGACAAGGACAGAGAAAAGAAACACGCACAACACACAAGCATGTTCCTTTTCTCTGTCCTTGTCTTTTTGTGTGCTGTTCTGTTCACCATGTCATCATACCAACTCGCCCAACTTACACACTTCTACAAAATGTATGCTTCTTTTTACATACACCACAGGCGCGCGTGCACCATCCCGCTTTGAAAGTGGGCTTTCGTCTTCAAGAGGTGCGGAAACCAAATGACGTGGACTCGAGCTCTCCACCTCTCCCTGCAAAACCGGCCAGCGAGAGGCGCAATGTGTATCGCACTCGTGAAGTCCATGGCTCCCGCACGGCCAAGGATACTGTAGTTGCGAGCGTTGCAGCTTGGTGGAGTCAACGCGTGACAATCTCGCCAAGTAGTAATATCTAAGGATTGTACGCCCTAAGGCCCATACCAGAGGTTCTCAACCATCGATGTTTCGCGGACCCCTTGTGGATTGGCGGAGATGATGGAGGACCCCGTTCGTGGTGAGGGGACAGAAAAGGTAGAGGTTTAATATAATAATAATATAAAAATGGACACAACTAAGAGCTAGTGGGAAGTAGACTTCTCTTATTGACATACGCAAAAGAAAACTCGGCCAAAAATTGAAAAATTTCTTCTCTATCTGAAAAAGACGACTTTTATTGCCGGGTCTGTCTGATGAGGCAGGGCTTCGCGGGCCCCATAGAATGCCTTCACGGACCCCAAAGGCTCCGCGGACCCCCATTTGAGAACCACTGGCCTATACATAGCTTGGCCGTAAAGTCGTTCTCGGCCATCCCGGTATTTTAGGTGCCACGAGCGTTCGGTTCAGCGTGTTAGTTTCACACCGCAGATCGAGAGAAGCAGTAACTAGAAAGAACCGTCAGTACCCAGCAATGGCGACACGTGCAAGCTATGTACATAAGATATTCACTGGGTGTCATATTTGAGCGCGTTGTTCACAGCGCATCCCCGGGGGGGGGGGGGGACTGGTATGGTTGGCTTGACAGCAAACTCCTACCTAACTTCTGCAAAGAACGTCGATCTTAATGGTGTGGAATGCACGTTGCGGAAGCACTGTCGAAGTTAACATATACACGTAGTAGACTCGTTAGCGTTCTCCACCTAGTCACATTCAGGACTAAGTAACTCCACGAAAGAGCCATACTGCCGCGAACTGGCGCTGCTTCTTAGAGGCTGATGACGTGGCGGCATTCAGACGCAGCTTCACAGACCGCCGCGCAATCTTGAAATCTGTTCATTCGTTTTAAAATTAGTTTTCTTGACTTTTCTGCCGGCAGTCCAGAAACAATAGTGTAGACTAGTGTTTCTGGGCCGCCGCCAAAACATAGACCATATCTAACCAAAGGAATAAGAGCAAAAACTTCGTGTCTGTACCCCTTTAAGAACGTGACTGCCATATAAGTACTGCTCGAAGTGTTGATCGCGGCGGTTAGCGCGCTTCTTATCGAGCACCAGTGTACTGCGGAGAAGCAACACCCGCGGAAACGAGCTCCGCGGGTGTGGCTTCTCCGCAGTCACTGGTGCTCTGATAAGAAGCGCACTCAACAGGGCTAACCCGCCACCGCGATCAACACTTCGAAAAATACGAATATCACAGTTCATCTCGAAGCGAGTATTGAATAGTGTATTATTCGAAACTACCATTCGAAAATTCGAATATTCGCACAACGCTACAGTTTTCTTTCGTTATTTCTGATAACTTCGTTTGCGCCTTTGGTGTGTGTAGCGGCGCCGATTTTTCTACAAGCGCTTATTTTTTGCGTTTGTAGCAGCGTACCGCGGGCCAGTCGTTACTGGAACTACCGCGGCCATCCACGGGCCCGCCGGAACGCCTCCGCGGACCGGATCTGTCCCGCGGGCTGGGGTTTGGAGACCCCTGGTTTAGACGATGAGAGTAAACGCACGGAAAGACGGCGGAGACCGTGACTTTGCGTTTTAGTGCTGGTTCTTGGCCTGATCGGCTCGTAGCTTCGGCTACGTTCACAGTGGCGCTTGAACCACATTTGCAAAGCGGTTGCGAACGCGGATGCTAAAAGATCTAATCGCAATTTTCACGCGCATTCGATTATGAAAACCAGCGGATCCGCTTCGCGCTTGCGATTCGAACGCCACTGTGAACGCAGCTTTAAGGTGAAATGAAGTACGGGAGCAAACGAAGCCATAACGGCGCGAACGGTCTGCTTGGAAATGCAGAAATGACGGGCATACAAGACAGCACGGAGCTCACGTCAAGGGCACCCGAGCGTTTGCTTATTTACCTCGGTGGTTTCGTGTCTAAATTAAGCAATGCATGATGCAAAAGTTCCGCATCAGATGACTTGGCCATCCCGCGCAAGAGTGCCGGCTGCGCACGCGTTAGAACGACGGGTCGCATCTCCAGGAAAGCTGTCCCTCGCTGTGGCTTGCTCGCTCGTAATCCCAGCCCCCCCCCCCCCCCCTTTTTCCCCCAAAAATAAAAAAATAAATAAATAAAATGCGAGAAGCGATGCGCAACGCCGGAAGTACTATCCTTCTAGCTCCTGCACTTTGACATTTACGACAAGCCAAGGGAAATGAAAACACTTTTTTTTTGTCGCATGCAGCGAGCGGCCTCCTGGTGTTTTCAAATAAGAGCGAGGTCAAGGCAGCATTAGTGTAGCGGCACTGCGTTCGCGTTTTCCATATAGTTTTTTTAAAGAGCCCATCAACTGTACAGAGGCGCCGAGAAATTTGGAGAAACGGTAACTCTGCTTTCATCATCGTTAGCCATTCCTAACCCGCTGCTTGCGACGAAAAACTGACAAAGAACACATGTAACGATTCTAACGATAATAATACTAATCATCACATTTGCCTGTTGTTTGCACAAACAGATCCCGGCCTCAGAGCGTATCAGGGAAGTAGCTCGTCGCCGTTTTACGAACGTAATAGATACCTGTATGTAGGCTTGCCGTTAGTGGCCGACACCATTCCCGCCCATTATTCATTGGGAATTCGGATCGGCGGGAAGCACCAGACGCTGGAACCGTCTAACGGAAGCACTTCTCTTTGAATCCAGGCCGTTCGGCGGTGTCTGCTTCGCTTCTTCTCGAAAGCAAGCTTCCCATGCTGTGCTGTCTGCTCTCACATGGGCGGATTAGTGAATTAAGTTTTAATGGGGCAGGCAGCATCTACTGTTTGATTTTCTTTTTATGGTAGGTGAAATTACGCGGCATTCATGCAGGGGATGATCATTTCTGTAAGTCATTTCTTCTAAAGAGAAGCGCATCCACTAACAGTTCGTTTAGTAAATTTGTCTGCGTTTCGTATCCTATAATATAAACCTGGTCTGACTAATTTCATAGAAGAATACTTTGACGCTGGCAATAAGGATAGCCGTGTTTTAGTGATGGAGTCACTTTTGACAATTTAAAGCTTCCCATGAACTTTTTGTTTATTTCCTCATTCATGCTAGCACCCTACGTGCCACGATAGATAAGCAGAGACAAGATCTTCGTACACTCATTATAGCCATCAAAGGTGCATAGGCTTTCTATTGCCCCTGTTTCACAGAAATCTGAAAAACCATGTAAACAGAATGTCATGTGTGTCAAATGTGTTCACACTGTGCCACACTCTACCTGGAAATGGCATTCACGTCAACTGACCTATAGTTTACCCCCAAGGAAGTTTGAGATCCCAGGTATTTAGATAAACTTTTTCTTCTGGATTAAAAGCATCGAGCATTTATCTAATAAGAAAAAGTTTACATCTATCCACAAAAAGTGTTTTCCTCCCGTGTATAATTTAAGACATGTTTGGTCAATTTTTCTGCGACATAAATCGTAATAGAGATGGTACAAAAAGACGGCTGCGTCAAAGCCATATCAGCAGAAGACGATGAATTTTTTGACGCAATGTCAAAATTGCATGTGAACTCGAGCAAAAGGACGCTCAAATCACATCGATTCTACAGAAGAGACCTGCCCGCTTTCTAGTTATTTAGCCTACGGTGATGTGGACGTTCTGACTGTTCTGCCTCAGCTTACGAAATTTGTTCCAGTCTGTGAAGGCGACCTTTCTGCGGCGCTTTCTTAGCGTGATTTATATCGTGATGTTTAGTATGTCCTGATCGCTAGTTAGGTTCTCGTGGCTGTACTCCCACGTGGTGGCGTACCGCTCTTTGTGCAGTGCGAGGTCCGGTGGGGTGGAAACCTGTGTGCCTGTCCCCGTGCGGGTCGTTACGTCCGGCGTGTTGAGAACAGTGTACTGAGAGTCATGTATGGTTTCTTCTGGTAGCCAGCCCGTTTGGGTGTTTGCCTTGTATCCCCATGACGAGTTGGGTGCATTAAAGTCTCCTATGAAATAAATGTCGTGTGTCCTTTCATAGTTTTTGACGTGCTGAAAAATGAGTTTCGAGTCATGTTTGGATTTGGGTGGATTGTAGACGCTGTAAAGCTTTATGGGGCGTTGTGAGTTGTCTAGGTATATTGTCGTTAATAAGGCGAATTGATTTATGTTGTCCGGTGCTGTTTCCGTGTAGTGTTTAATGCCACGTTTCACGTAAGTTGATAATAATGGTTGGTCATGCTCGTTGCAGGCCGAGTGTGTTGCTTTGTATTTGGAAAGGTTTTGCGCTTTGTACGTTTCTTGCAAAAGTATGACGTGGGAAGGGGGGGGAGGGGGGTTTCTGATTTGAGGAGGCATTGCGTGATTAATTGTTTTTTTTTTTTTTTGTGGTTGATTCTGCGGCAGTTCCACTGCCAAACGTGAAGGTTCTCAGAGCTTATTTGAGACATGGGCTATCTACCCTTGCGTTCTTTGAATGGGTGCTCGCAGTGTCGTATTGGTCTTGGGGAATATGTCTCTTTTGCGAATGGAGCGTGTAGTACATGTTGTCGGAGTTCCAATCTTCTTCGGGGAGAAGTCGTATGAGCATGCGGTTTACGCGTTGTTCTAGCAGTGTTAGTCACATTTTGTGGCATTCATAGGTCGATGCGAGTTTATCTACACTGTTGGTTAGGCGGTCTATCTTCTGTTCCAGTTTGTCAAAACATGCTACTATGGCATCTGGTCTGTCCAGGCGGGATACTGTCGTGTTTGTTGACAAGGGAGAATTTGCTTGTTTTGTGTGCTGTTGGTATGAAAGTGCTGCGTAAATGGGAGGAGGATGTGGGTGAGATGTCGAAGGTGGGGGTTTCGGGTTGTTGGGGGGGGGGGGGAGCTGGAGGGCTTGGCTCACCTGTCTGTCTGGGTGTGGCGGTTTTCGCGGTTCCCGGGCAGGATGATTGGTACTTGCTGAGGGTCGTGCATTGGTTTCGATTTGTCGCATCTGCCGATGCGGTTGGTGGCGGTGGAGGTGCGTACAAGGGGGCGTTTCTGTGATTGTCCTGTCGTGGTGGCTGCCCTTGCCACGGCTGCGATGGCTTTCCTTGCGGTGGCAGTTCGGGAAATGCGTGCTCATAATTGGGGCCCTGATGTGGCGGCGGTGCCTGGTTTGGTGCGTCCCATGCGCGTGCAGGCTGTTGGTGTGGTGAGATTATGGTGTTGTTACGCAGTCTGATACGTTGAAGATAGGATTCTTTGGCCCGTCTCTGATCTTTTTCTTTCTTGATTGGGCAATTGGGGTAGTTGGTCCTATGCTCCCCTCCGCAGTGGATGCAGAGAAGGAAGCATTGGTGTTCTTCTCCTAGTTGCTTGAGCTCTTTTGTGCAATCAGCATATCTGGTTATGGTTGATCTGGTGGGGCAGTTGTCTGCGCGATGATCATACATCAAGCGTAGGTAGCAGAACTGTGCCTTCGGATGATGGGGCCAGCACCGGAATATAGCTCGGTGATAAAGCACTTTCCAGGGTACGGTGCTTTCTTCAAAGGTGATAATAGCAGTTTCTGGCTTGCCCATAATGCGGGCGGCAAGTATGGTGGGTCCGAATGTGGTCAGGTGCATCATGAGGCGTTCGAAGGTTGTGCCGGGATCCACTCTGTGAATGGCCCCTTTGCAGGGGTTGGCCGGTGCGGTGATATACGCCTGGACTGTGTATACGGTTTGTCCAAGTGGGAGCTGAAACAGGGCCGCAATTTTCTCCGCCGCCATCGGGCTTGGGGTATTGATCACTATTAAATTGTTTTGTTCCTTGATGTGCACCGAGAAATCCTGGGCTTCGTGTAGGGTGAGGAGGGCTTTTTGCCGTACGGCGATTGCAGTGTGATGTTGTTTGTATTGAAGAAGGTTCATGGCACTCTGTAATCGGATTATGACTGATTTAAGCTCCTTTGAGAGAAGGGGGTAGTACGGGCCTTTTTTCTGTACTGGACAAGTGTGAAGTCGTCTCCTTCGGTAGCTGTCTCGTAACGGTGGGTGTCTGGCGCCGTAATGGTTTGCGAGGGTGAGGAGAAGGGGGTGGCATGCGCCTTATCCAGCGTATCTATGATGGAAACCACGTAATGGCAACATTCTACGGGGCCACGTCTGGGGATGTTCCGGTGCACAAGGGACTACGTCAGGGCTGCCCGTTATCCCCCATTCTGTATATGCTATATACGTCCCGCATAGAGAAGGCACTGGAAAAAACAGGAATCGGTTTCGCTCTACAACACATGCAGCACGGGGACATGGTTAGATGGCGGCTCCCTGGTCTTGCTCTTTCCGACGATCTTGTGCTAATGGCCGACAATGTGGCAGACATAAAGTTACTGTTGACCACCTGCGAGGCAGAAGCGGATCAGCTTCGACAGCATTTCGATGCCAGTAAGTCAGCCGTGGTGCTGTTCTCTGGGCAGGGCGAAGTCTTTGAATCCTTTACCATCCGGGATAAAGCACTTCCTCTTAGTACCCGATACAGACCTTGGTGTTACATTGACCTGTTCCGAAGATTATCCAACAGAACACCATGAAAATCTCAAGGCATCGGCACTAAGAAAGCGGAACATGCTGCGTCGAAAAAGTCTTTGGAGCTGCGACCGGTATCTAATAACTCGAGAACTTTGGAAAGCGGTCGCAGTACCAAGATTGACTTTCGCCAATAGTGTTACGTGTACACCCAGCGAGATCCGGGAATACATTGAAAGACGACGAAGAGAGATTAGACGCCAGACACTAGGATGCCACAGCAGGGTTGCCAATCAATTTGTTCAAGGAGATCTCGGATGGTCCTTTTTCCAGGCACGTGAAGCCAGCAGCAAACTTGAATATTATGCCCGACTTCGACATATTAATGGAGACTGCTGGGTGAGGAGGAGTTTCGTATACCTAGATCTAAAAAACGTACACACAACGTGGAGGCGCCGAGTCATTCGACTTGGGACAAAGTATGGTGCCTTCTCAATGACCGACGAGCCATCTACAAAGAAAGAGTGGGTAGCCAAGGTTAGAGGGCAGATAAAGACTGTCGAGGCAGACTGCTGGAGGACAGGCATGCAAGAGCATTCAAGTATGCACCTCAACGTGTCTTACAAGACCGACATCGCTCCCATCCACTGGTGTGGAAATACGTTAGGAAGTAGACTCCTCGCCGAGGCCCGCGGTGGTGCCTTGAGTACACATCTGCACAGAAGAAGATATGACACCAACATAACGGGCGTGCTGTGCAATGCATGTGGTGACGCGGATGAAACTTTACAACATTTGCTTCTCGAGTTTCCAGCACTGGAACCTGCAGCAGGCGTCGGTACCCGCATCGAGCAAGCTCTTTGATTTACAGAAGAAACCAAATTTGTGACGTGCACGAAGCGGAGGCTCGAGGCTTGGGGGCGATCCACCTGTAACCCTCGCCGAGAAAGCATTGCTGGAGATGCTGCTGCGAGACTCGTGCCAACAGATCGACTACTCGGACAAGGATCGGGAGGCTCTGCTTTTGATGAACGAGGAAATGGCAGGCAAGATAACTTCAATACACAACACCATTCATGGTTTAGAGGATGCTTCCCGAAGTAGCGTCATTGCTGCTTCCGAAGCAAACAAGATGGCGGAGAAGAGGAAGGCGCTGGTGGAGGAGATGAAGGCATACCTGCTGGAGGAAGAGGAGAAACACAGGCAGGCCCCGGAGAAAATGTGGCTGGAGTTTGAGGAGAAGCTACACTTGCTGAACGAAGCACTGCTTGTTCAGCAGGAGCGTGCGGCGAGGTGACAGAAAACGAAGCGGCGCTGACACTGTAAAAGCGTCTGCTGCCCTCTCTGAAAGAGGAGGTGCTTCAGCTCAAGGCTGGGGCACAGGGACGTGTGGACATGGTACAGAAAGCCATCGAGGAGTCCAAAGATGACCTGGAGCAGTGCAAGGCAAGGCTCTCGGACGACTGCATCAAGCTCAAGTCACAGCTGGACGATGCCGTAAAAGATCTCGCCATTCATCTGGAGATTTCAAACAACCAGAAGTGCGAGTTCGAGGAGAAAGCAAAGAAGCTGAAGCAAGAGCTAAAGGAGAAAGTCGAGGAGTGCAAGATGCAGGACAAGGGGAGATTGTCTATGGTGAAGGAGATAAAGAGGCAGTTCCAAACAGAAAGAAGAGGGGCAGACAGTGGCGTAGTAACGGGGGGGGGGGGGGGGGGCCGGGGGCCGTGGGCCCCGGGTACCAGGAGTCTCAGTCACGAGGGGGGTGCCACCAATGGCGGCAATCTCCCCGGCTTGACTGGTTCGTAAGTGGCAAAGAATGTACATGTAGACGCATGAGGTCACCACTCTTCCATCACGAACGTGTCTGGTGTAGAGTCGCAAAACTGGCTTGGCTCGCGCAAAGTCATCGCGCACCGGCGGAAAAAACAAGCGCGGAAAGTGCGGGAGCACTCGAGAAAGAGCTGTGCCCGGGCACGCCGAGCCAAAGCCACCTAGTCTACGCCAAACCCAGCGCAACACGACGCTGGCTTGCGCCGACCACGGCCGGACTGCGCCGAGACAGCAAGAGAAGGCGCCAGACGAAGAGGAAAGAAATCACACGAAGGTCTTACACGAAGGGAGTCGCGGGGAGGGGGTAAACGTGTTGGGAAACTCTCAACATGTCGTCTCCCTCACCCCGGACTCGCACTCATGGCTGTGCACCCATGCACGGCACCGCACCATGCGCCGAGGGGGAAGTGCCGAGAGGAGGTGCTAGCGAAAGGCTTCTGCTCAGCAAGCTCCCTCGCTCTCTGACCCCGCCGTAAGTTCTAGAAGCGCGTCGCTCGCCGTCGGGAGGTGGTCACAATGTAGTGTTCTGGCAAGTGAATTCGTAATGTTGTGACGGCGACGGCGTTTCCCTGTTGCCACAGCGTGCCATGACTGGAGACCATCGAGCTTCCGGAAATCTGCGTGGACGGACTGGCTTCAGTGCCGCAGTGTACCGTATGCCAACGATTGTTTGATTGCATTACTTTCCATTTTAAGGCGTGCGGTTTAGAGGCTCGTTTTAGCGACAACATCTTACCGAATTGCCTCGAAACTCTGTTTAGAGAAATTGGCGGCCGCCGGCATGCTGTTGCTTGCCGAATCGTTAGCGGTGAACCCTTGGTGGTGCACGCTCGAGCTTGATATTATATCATATTTTCCCGGAGCGATACCGAGGGTGACCACAAGGTCTGTTTGGAAGCCTAGCTTGCCGTCGCGTACAGACCGCATTTCTCTAAACTGAGCCTTCACGTTATCTAAACCAGAGGTGTGCAAAGGGGGGTCTGTATTTATTATTTCATTATCGCTGCGTGACCTCGCGTCGCGGTTATGGCTTTTAGCTTTGCGGTCTCGGGGAGCAGGGAGGGGGGGGGTGACAAAAGACCTAAGGGCCCTGGGTGCCAGATGGTCTAGCTACGCCACTGGAGGCAGACAAGCTTCAGGAGAGGCTTCACAAAGTTCTCAACGGCACGAGTCTCGGGAGATCTGACGAGCTGTTTCACTCCTGTAGCTACGAGGAGCGCCAGCGCGGCGACTCCAGCAGCAACAATACCCCGGTTTCTCTTTTTTTTTTTTTTTAGGGGGGGGGGGGCGTTTTTGTTTTGCAGACGCTCGTTGCAAAGAGCAAGCGCCGCATAAACACGTACATACATACATACATACATGCATACATGGTCTATTCATGAAGTGCACGAAGTCCTTGGTAGTTTTCCACACGCATACGGAATCGTCGGCCACTTTGTAGGTGCCCAAACATACTTCTGTGAGACTTTGAACAGTGTTCCTATCACCATATCTGCCCTCATTGACAAGTTAACTCCGTCTTTCTTTCTCACCACTAGATCTTCTGGATGGACGAAGAGCTTGTTGATGCGGGTCAAGGTTGAAGATAAAAGGAGGATCCATTGTTGGGGGATCCTTAGGGAATGCGTTAGCATGACCCTTGAGAAACGCTAGCGGCATCCGCTGCCTGACGCTGGTTTCGCCGTTCGCCGGTTTCGGCAGCCCGTTTCCTTCGTTCACAATCCGTCTTCTTTTGCCGCTTACATCGACCAGCGCTAGTACTTGGTTCCCACTCCATTTTGTAGCACAAACGAAGGCATGCGGGCTCCGCACACCTGCAAGTTCAGACTCGCCCCAGCATCCGCGCGCGCATTGGCTCCCGCCCCGTGACGTCGCCTCCCTCTCGCCTTTGTCTCTCACTACTCTCCTCCTCTCTACGCGGCGCGCTTCCCTTTCCACTGTTTTGTTCACAGACGGACGTCGTCAGCTTTTCCCTGTCATCTGTGAACTAATGCTAACGTATTAAAAGAATAAACATGTAAGACGAAGACGACACAACCACATCTTTCAAATGCGGGATAATCGAGGAAAGGGAAAGTAACAAAAAGAAAGGAAGGGAGGAAGAGACGATAAGGTAAAATGCAAAGTCATGTCGACAGAGTCATCTATGATTTTAAAAAGTCAACTTCAGTCTTCGTCAGAACCAGTGACAGTGAGGGATTAGAAACGTTTTTGTTCCCTACTTTGGGAACACTACAGTACAGTTACCAAGGCCTCACTTGATTCATATCAGCCCATAGTCATGCACGCCCGTTCCTACACAGACTGCAGGCCTCTTTTCAAAGAGACTAGAATTTTGGGAGGCATAACAGCAGATACGGCCGGGAGGTTATAGAGTCATTCGCCATGAACAGAACAAACAACAACGTTCGCACTGTTTCTTACGAAGACTAAAGTTTGAATTTCTCAAATCAGAAATGATTCTGTCAACCGCCCTTTGCATTTTATCTTATCGTCTCTTCCCTCCTTCCTTTCTTAGTTACTTTCCCTTTCCTCGAGTTTCCGGCATTTAATCGGTTGCTCGCTTTTGGAATTCCTGTATGTCCATTGCTAGTTAAAAAAACGTGGTGGTGTCTTCATCTAACATGCTTACTCTTTCTTCAATCGTGACTATATCTTTTCTTTCCTCTCCCTTCTCCCCAGTGCACAGCAACCAACCAGATCCTACGTTCAGGTCAGCCTATCTCTCCTTCCTTCATAAAGTTTTCTCTCTCTCTCTTTCTACGTGTTATTATATTTCAAAAGTTATGTGGAACCTATAACAGAATCACGTGCGATATCCTATGAATCTGTTTGTTAAACTAATGCTAAACGAAACAGAGTCGCAATAACTTTATGCAATGTTGAGATTTCCTGACATGTTAGCACGGCTTATTTCTAGCGAGGGGTGGATAATTCGGGAAAGTAAGCTCTTCGCGCAAATTAGTTTCTGACAGGCTTTCACGCCCATCGTCACACCATCCTGATCACATCTGAGAACGTGTGATGACATCCGAATTGCCTAATGTTTGAAATGCTTGGGATTCGGATATCATTTTTCAATTAGCGAGGGCAAATCGGCAGTTTCTACGCATTTATTTTCATTTCTTTCTTACTGAGATGACTTCCGCGGAAACTTTTGTTTCTGTAAATATACTTCTGTCGTTGGCTTTGAGTTGGAGTAAACGTGAACATAAGTTGCGAGATGGCATCCTCGTTGTTTTCTTTTTGTACTGTTTTTTGTTTTGTTTTATCTCGTGGGTGAAGGTAATTGCACACCATTAAACTGTATCCTCGCCCTTGCTCATTCCTTATTTTCTTGCGACACCGCCGAGCCGTGTTTAGTCTATCTTGATAAACAAGCACGTGAAACTATGTTGCCTATGAAAACCAAGAAGCGAAAGCAAACGACAGTGGCGAAACAACCTTTCGGAGCTTCTCGGTTTTTTCTCTGTGCGGCGTCGATTTCGCTGGAGTCGAAACTAGTAAATATACTGTTAAAAGGCTTAACCTAAGGGTGTTTTTTTTTTTTTGTAGTTGCAGATTAGGTAATTGTTGAAATTAAAAGCTTCGGCTGGGTGGCGCAAGCCGCCCTCTGATTAAAAGGAATCAGCCGTATCTATCCATCCATCCATCCATCGATGTGAAACAGGGGAAAGGAAATTTAAATGTACGAAGTTAAAGCCGGAAATAGGGCCGTTCGGTGCTGTCGTATTTATACCAACTCTTGTAGGGACTTATGTTTCATCACGTCGGGCGGCTCATGTAACGTTTTCATGTAACTCGCCACGCGACACAGCGCCACGTCACGGGACACGCGGTCACGTGACATGGCGACATAGTCATGTGAGGCGTTACGTTACGCCCCGTTATATCAACGTTTCACTGCTCCATCCCTTTCCGTCAGTTGTTCGGCCATGCACGGTCGGTCGATGGATCAATCCCGCAAGTGGAGCTTCGTTCCGATAGAGTTTACTGAAATGTCCCATTCAGGTACGCTCAAACTCCCCGACATCAGCTGCTGTTTTGCATATATCCTTGATAAAAGGCGCGCTGCGAGTGGCGGCAAACTTTGTGGCGCCGACACGCGTGAAGGCGTAGGTTCTATAAGAAGAATGGCTGCGTATAGACGCAAACATATTTAAAAGATGCGCTGCTTTTTTTTTAATGCGCTTTGTTATTGGGTTGTCGATACTTCGCACCTTATCGAGGGACCTTATAGTCCGTTGCAACGTAAGACCTACAGGGGACGCCTCGTCGCAAATTCCGAGAGATAAATGGCGTTACTGCGCCATTCAGCACGAACAGGCCCCATTTGTCTAACGTGACGGAAAGAGGGAAACAACTGTCAGTTGCTTTGTTTGTTGTGTTTGTTTGTTTGTTTGTCGTTGTTTGTTTGTTTGTTTGTTTGTTTGTTGTTTTCAAGATTGACATTTACAAATACCCAGCTCCGTCAAATTTCCAATGCGCCTTCCGGCTGGTCGTAAATCATCGGCTGGTCAAAACTCCCGTTCCTTGCACATACGTTTCATTACATACGCTTCCGTTTTACTCTTGGCGTCAATATGGCCGACCTCTGACACGTCCACTACTGACATCTACCAACCAGAAAGCTCGATTGGGTCGACAATTGCGGTCAAGCAGGCGCTGTGGAATGCAGTACTCCGCAACATTCAGTGACTCCTGTTCGCATGGGAACCCGTTTGTCGTTGGCAAGCTCCTGAGAACGCAAGCGATAGAACCGGTGCAGGAATCGACCTCTCATCACAAAACAGCGGTGCTGAGTTGGGTGAACCAGTTCTGATCTGGGGGGGGGGGGGGGGGATATCTTCTATCCAATTTGAGTAGCGATGGGGAAGAGGGAGAGGAGGGGCAAAGTTTTTTAAACACATTACGGGGTTGTTGTTTTTTTATATGAGCGCACCGTTACGAAAGAGCGTCACAAGAAGGAAAAAACATCATATGACCGCTAAATTTGGTGGGTGAGAGAGAGCCTGCCAAATATAGCGGATCCCCGAGCTCAGAAAGGTTCACTAAGTAAAAACACCCAGCGCAGCTCGAAACGCAAGCTGCATATTTTGTCTGCCAACTTTATCCGTGGGTTTAAGATACATTCCCATTTTTGGATTTCAGAAGGTATTCGACGCACGACAGCACGTTATTTTAGAGACTAAACTGCAATATTGTGATATACGCGGTGTGGCACTAAAATTGAGAATTACATAAAAGTCTAATATCAACGTGTGTATGTGTTAGAACTTGGAAGTAGGACATGGAGTGCAGGAAAGATCTATTTTGAATCCTTCATAATTCATCATATATTGACACGACCACCTTGCACACAGGACTCCCCAGAACTAATTATCTACTCGGGTAACGCAAGCGTGTTATTTATGACGCAATCATGCAAACATTCACCTGAAACGACAGATACCTGATTCAACTGGCAAGTTTGCTAAGTGCAACACGCTGCAGCTTAAAGCCGGGGTCACATTGCTCTGAGATCATACAAAAGACAGTATGCAAACACGATTTGAATGCCGCGTGCCAAGTTTTCTCCTCGAACTAATTGCCATGCGGCATTCGAAGTACGGATCTCGCGGTGACTCGCGTTCAAATCTGTATGCAGACTGTATTTTGTATGATGTAGAAGCAGTATGACCCCGGCTCAGCGCTAAAAAAGTTTATATACACAATACTTCGGGTAAGCAATAAGTGGGGCGAATACTCGTACCTATATTTTTAACCTTCTGCCAGCACTATTTTGACGGTAATGAAACGTTCACGGCCGCAGGGCGTTCGTTACAAGTCGCACCAAAAAAATGGAGGGAGAGAGGGAAAACTCAATAACTGCCACTTCGTTCGAACGGTCCTTCGTGCTGCGCGAACATTGAAGGGCAACTCCACTCAAAAAGTCCACAAAAAGTCAAAAAGCATCGAAATGGCTGATATTGCCTTAGGGGGTCCAAATACAGTCATACCCAAAATATCACGTCTAACCGACGCCGCATTCCCGATTAAAACCAATATTAAAAATGTTCTACCGTCTGGGTTAGCGGCCAGACAGCGGGTGAACAATGCTGTCACCGAGTGAGCTAGTGAAGCAACACTAGGGCAATGACGTACAGGTTTCGTCCTATGCTCTCGTACGGACGCCGCGGACGCTTCGTTTCCCGTGGCATACTGCGATTCTGCTGACGGCAAGAGATGTTTACCGCGTTATCCTGTGTTCTCCTATTTTTATTTGCGTCCTGGCAGTTCATTTAACTCCAGCATAGCTTCCGCGACCGCGCGGAAGAGAGCGAAGCGGTGCTGCTCGCTCACGCGCGTGTCGTGGAGCCGGAGAGACACGCCGGACTCGCGTTGGGCAATGCCGAGCACGACTTGTAGTGCTGTGGGTTGCACCAACAATATGGTGCGCAACCCGGAGCTGCGGTTCCACCAGTTCCCAAGAGACCGGAAGGGGCACAAGGTGTGGCTTGGTGACCTTCGTCGGATAGACTTCGTAAGACCGACTTCGAGCTCAACGCGAAGCTCTGCTCCCAGCACTTTACGCCAGACACCACCTGCACACAGGATCTGCGGCTGCTGACTGCTGCGGGTTTCTCCCCGAAACCCGGGTCTTTAAAGAACGACGCGATGCCGTCGCTGTTCGCGTACCATCCACCGGCTGGTCCAGCACGAGCGGCCGATCGCAGCAGGACGCAGCTCATCTAACTAGCGTGCACATAAAGGCACCTTAGCTTTAATAACTTAGACCGCTTGTGGATACCACCTGTCCATCTGTCTCCCATTATTTCTCTTTCTCTTGGTCCGCGAGCGAGAAACAAATGCAGTCAAGCTGCGCCGGCACTGACCGGATTCGCTTTTCGGCCGACAAATTTTTAAATACATACTAAAACTTACTACATTTGGTGCATATTCACAAAGTGCAGCGGTAAACAAAGATGTGCAACTTATCTTCTGTCTTGAAACTCCACGTGCCACTGAGCCGGCAGTGTTGGTGCGTCAGCTCAGGAGCGCGGGACGAGATCTACGTCATGTCTCCGACGCACCGCCGATAATCAGTGTTGCCAAGCTGCTTGAGCCTGTAGTTTCGGTTTCGCCGTGCCGCCGGACCGAAATTTGGATACGCGATATCTACAAAACTATACACACTACCGAAAAACAAATTATATCTCGTGATTCAGGGTCGCTGACTTCGACTAAACAGATCATAACCCAAAAAATCGTAAATATGGAGTGGAGTTGCCTTTAATTTCTTAGTGTTTGGTATTATTATTATTACTATTTATTAGTACTCTGCAGCGCCGGAGCATTACCGCTGAGGAGTGGGTTACAGATCACATTAATGCATTGGAAACTCACACGTGCTTCCATAAGCCAGCAACCGACAATATAAATAAACATAATTCAAAACAACACACAACAATAAAATTTCAAAATTTCAATAACTCAAAAAATACTAACAAAGAAATTCACATTGCATTGATCAGGTTAATAAAAGATGCACTGTCAGCTAGTACAATATCCGAAGGTAGCTCATTCCATTCCGATATAGTTCTCGGAAAAAAGAAAACATCATATAGTTAGTTCGACATTTTATTTCACGTATTTTCTTTTCGTGATCCCTCCTGCTCGATAAATAATGGGGCATTTGAAGACAATTTGATTTGTTGATTCCAGTTAAATCATTATTAATAGCGTAGATACAGTTTAAGTCTATTTTTCTTACGCCTTTTTTCAAGAAATTGGATACCCATACAGCTTTCATCCCTGTCGCACTATTGCTCAAGAATAGTTATTTACAATAAATCTAACAGCACGATTTTGAATGTCCTCTACCTTATCTATGAGATATTTGTGATGCGGGTATAATACTGCGCTTGCATATTCGAGGTGTGATGTAACTAGTGGACGATATACAGATTCTTTTAAGATTTAAGGAGCATAATGAAGGTTGCGGATGACTAGGCTAAGGACCCTGACAGTCTTTTTCAATTATATTATATCTTATGTGTTGATTGAATGAGATGTGTCTGGAAGAATGACACCGATATATTTAGTTTCGGTTATACTTTTTCGCAACGAGTCTCTTCCAATAGCTTACGCGGAATCAATATTCTGTTTCTTTTTACTAAATGTGATGTGAAAGCATTTACTTGTGTTTAACCCCAGTTCCCAGGTTTTGCACCATAAACTAACCCGTTTGACATCCTCCTGCAAAAACGACATGTCATTAACATTCTTTATTGCTCTGTAAATTACGCAACCGTCCGCAAATAATCTGATGTTCGAAGATATGAAATAAGCTAAATCATTGATCTTGATTAAAAATAAAAGTGGTCCCAAAACTGAACCTTGAGGTACCCCCGAAGTTACGTCAACAAATTTCGATTTCTTACCCCCCAGAACAACGCACTGTTTCCTCCCACTAAGATGGTCTTC
>JAZHYW010038062.1:0-22670 GCA_037355805.1 Ixodes ricinus | reverse complement strand
GACTTCTTGCGCCGCTTTCATTTACTACGTTTTGAGTTTGGACAGTGCCGCCCCATTCTCCAAACTGAGACCATTATTTCATTTCTTTTGCAGGTAATTTGTAGTCTGCGAGGTAGTCGAAGGCGCCCTTAAAGGGGCCCTGCAACAACTTTTTGACTGGTTTTTAATTTGCACCGAACCTGAGCGCACTGAACGTAGTAACTTAATGAAACTTTTCTTTTCTCAAATTTCGCTTTATTTTAAAAGTTATAGGCAAATTAGAATTACAAAAACAAGCAAAAAATAACCTGCTTCATGACGTCGTAGGTCCTGGCTTGAGTGGCCGTGAACTAGAGGAGGGGTAGTGAGCCATTCGAGCGCTCACGGCTGCCGCACTCCGTGTCGACGGCTCGAGAGGGCGCCACTAAAGCACGTGTTGGATAGGCTGTATGCAGCGGGCGGCCAGGGCGGCTCGCATTGCATTTGCTGCGCGATTAAAGACTATTTCGGCATAACACTTCATTGGCCACAAACAACAGCAAACACGGGGTAAAGATCAGTTCAGAACGGGAGCCACTTCGCGCTGCCATACCGCCAAATGGCCAAATCGCCAGCAGGGCCCGCGCCGAAGGCCTTCGGAACGCTCGGAGCCGGTCGGATCTTCGAGCCGGTATACGACCGCAGCGCCGCCGCGTACATCCGGGACCTTTCCGTGTCGGCGCCTGATCCCACTACTCCTTTCTAGTATGCGCCGCCTTTTCCACCGCTTGGTGGCGGGTATGTCGACGGGTCATTTCTTGTTTCCGTACTTTATAAACTGCATTTGTTTCTTTTCTGATCTAAAATACTGAACAAAAACTACTTTCATACATAATTGAAACGGTTCCCGACACTTATATTTTGTATCTCGACTAAAAAAAAAGCTCTTAGCGGCTCTGACCAGTAGTAAGGCCAGGACCTAAGACGTCACATATCGCGCGCTTTCGGCAACGCGGGTCGCCCTCGTAGGTGGAGGAGGTTTCCGCGTCGTCCGGTTAAAATATGACGCACTGATATTTAGTTACTCTCTCCGTGCCCGCTGGCTTGCCCGAACCCCAAGAGACGTGGAAACCGCAAAAAAGGTAGACGCTTAAATATGATTGCAGGGCCCCTTTAAAGGGACACCCCACCGACAGGGTATTTATGCTCGCCAAGGTTTTTATTTGCACGCGACATATGAGAGCCCAACAACCTAGAACGCAATTTGCGGCACGAAATTCGTTTTCGTTCCGCCCGAAAGTCGCCGATCGAGAACTGGTTGGTTTGAGTCGCGCTCACTCTCTTCTCCGTGGTCACGTGCCGTTTTCTATGGTTTAGACACAACCACCAAAGATAACCAAAGTTGTTGGTCATCGAAGGTACACACTCAATATTCAAAAAAAAAAAAAGAAAAAACAACATGATACCCTTTTTTTTCGTGGCTTCTAAAAAAAATGCAAATACGTGATATTAAAAAAAAAGTTGCACAGCCACGTGATTTCCGGTAACTTTTTCCGCCTCTCTTCCTTCTTCCTCCCAGTCTAGTTTCGGATTCGAGCAGTTTCGTTTTTTAACTTTATTAAAAATATACGTGACGCTGTAGCAAAATATTAATTAGGTAGTCTTTTGACACCAAATTAAATCGCCTGGCAAAAAGAAAAAAAACTTGTGGATTGACAGTGTTTTTTATGCCGCGTTCACCTGAGACTGGGTGAAGATGTGTAAAACAGCCAAGCTAGAAAGAATAAAAAGAATAAAACAAATGAAAGCCGTTTACAACTCCCTGTAACGCCGAATTAGAGCGCAGCTCTTGGGAGGGGGAAGGCGCGGGGGGAGGTCGACGGCCAGTGACTGGGGAGTCACGTGACCTGGGGGCCATGTGACATGAGGGTCGGTCACGTGACCTGGCGGGGTCACGTGGCAGGGGGTCGGTCACGTGACCTGGGGCGCGTGGCCTTGGGGGTCACCTGACATTGCGGTTACGCCGACGCCGACGGCGACGCCGCTCAAGCCGAAACGGGCGCCCATGAGCTGCGCTCTAAAACGGGAAGAACGACAGAAGACAATGTCTCTTTGGTCGTTCTTTACTTGTTTCTTGTACTTTGTTTCCTTCATGTATCTTCACCCCCAGTCCGGGTGTTCGAACAGAATAAGTACAAATTTCATAATTTTCGAGCGCGTGTGTGTGTGTGAGAGAGAAAGAAAGAAGGAGAGAGAGAGAGACAGAAAAATGAAGAATGAGAAACTGCGTTCTTCACCACTTCCCGGATGATCCAACCCGTGGCATAGGGTCCGAGGATCTACGATTTCTTGGTGCAGAACGAAGTGAATATGGATATTCTTCGTTGATCCGGCTTTCATCCGGTTCCGATCCGTCTTTAATCCGAACTTTATCCGGCTTCGATCCGACCTTGATCCGGCTTTAATCCCACTTGATCTTCCGTTGACACATTCCCTCGATTCTAAGCAACCAAGTCGGTGTTTCTGCGTATTCTCCGATCCTTCGCGTGAAAGGATTTCTAGGGATTATTCGGCGTATTCGTAAATCATGGCAACGTCCGGAGGAACATCAACCCGACCTCAATTTTAGCGGATGACGCGTACGTGTTTAACGTCAGGTTTCTTTCCGGTACTTTCACGTTGAGGTTTGGAAGATTTGATGGCATGAATTGGTGCTTATATTTCACTAGTAGGAATTCTGAGTTTACCGGTGTCTATGATGCGTGGACGGAGCTCCAAAGTATGAAATCTGTTTTAAAAGCACCACGCGGAAGAAGCAAAAAGCGCGACACCCTAGAAATATAGACGATGCTTCTTCACCTGGTTTCTGGAGCCCTCGGACTTCAGTTGCTCAGAAATGTTGCCATTATCTCCTCTCCTGCTTATCGTTTGTATTCTTTGTATTCTACAACCTCCAACAAGGGTTTCAGAAGTTAAAGAAAAAAATATATAATAGTAATATTAGTAACGCCCACTGATCAAACATTGGAAGTCTGTTTGTTTGTTTTTCATTGATTTACCAAGATAATATTTGGCGACATTTATCAGTAACAATCGGCAAATATAAAAAAAATCTCCATTTGTGTCTAGTGTTTTTGGTCTAGTTATACATCTACCTGGTATGCGCCGATGGTTTTTATTTTGTTTGGTTTTTCTCTTCTCTTTTATGGTGACACATACTTTGAGATCACATGTTGCCCAAAAGAATTTGCGATACTATCACCGCTCCGAATCAGAACTTTGGCAAGTTGACGCACATGGCTTTTCATGGGTTGCGAGAAAGAACAAATAAATAAAATTTAAACAAACGCGCGCAACCGTCCAAATTAAAAAAAAAAAAAATAAAAATAAAGGAGAGGGAGGGGGGGGGGGGCACGGCACAGGAGCGAAGGCAACAAATAATTCACTCCGGGGAAATTGGTGGAAAGTTGGTCCTATCTTCGTAACCTTGGTGCCTCCGAAAAAAAGTTTTATTAGTATATCTCACGCTGCCGTGGAACTCCCTGCAGTTTTGCTCTCGAGTATGGCAAGGACCGTGTCTGATCGTAAAACCTATATTGGTGCCCCCACCGAGGCTTGTTTTCTTGTTTTTTGTTTCTTCTTTACGAAGTTGGAGAAACTGACCGCTGCGGCATCTTGTCCCGGTGGCTTTGATCTGTTTCGTTCGCTGTGGTTTGATATCGTAGAACCTCTCATCGGTATTTTGTTCTTTCTCCCGCGAATTTTACAAGGACCGCGTCGTCGAAGGAACAAATAATTAAAATGAAAAGGTCGGGTCATAAACGGTGTAGCTATGGTGGAGGAATTGGAGCAGCGTGGTTGTTCCAAAAGCAGACGAGTCGTTCGAACGTTTTTACGACAGTTTCTCCGTGCTGCTGCCGGGCCACAGACACAGTGTGCGCGGTCGCGGTGGGTTCCTCTCCGGACTGGATGCGGCACGCTCGCCTCGTTACGGCCTTTTCTCGTCGTAACGTCTTTTTCGGGATGCGGCGCCTCCTTGCCTTTTTGTTTATGCGCGGGTGCGTGCGAGCACTAGTATGCGTCGGACCCCGTTCCATCTTACCACGGACCGCAGACGAAGCTGTATACGAGCCAGTAGAGACTTTTCGTAGACCGTATGCGAAGGCTTTGCCTTTCTAGCGGGAGCTTGTTCCTTCACCCGGAGCACGGGCTGCGACGCGTCCGCAGGACGCCGATCTAGTAAAATCCGCATACTGGCGACGAGATGTCTCCGTGTGATGAAGCGACGCATGACCTTCAGGAGGTGCCACGGTCACGTGATACTTTCCGAGCTTCGGATTGGCTGCGGTGGCTGCGTAGCGTCCGCTGTGGTCCACCGTGAAGTGACGCGAGTTTAGAGGCCCGCCAGCGTCGTTTTGGTTTCTGCACTGCGGCGTTTCCGGAAGCAACCGTCGCTGCGTGAGGTTGTACGCGTCCTTGCTCATTTTGCGCTGTTATATGGCGCACGCTTTCGGACGTGAAAACGCGGTTCGGCCAGCTTTTAATATGCGGACGCGCCCGGAGCGTTTCCCTGTGAGCGAGTTGGTGCGTAGTTATACAAACTTTCCGCGCTGCGGTATTATTCTTGCCTTTGTGCGAGGGGAGCTATATAGTCGCTATGGACAGAACGGGAGTTTCGTGGAATTCTAGGAGTCTACAGTTGCCCGAGATTCCCGTGATTTACGGCACCAGCTAGCTGTCGCGCTGGATGGAGTCGGGAGAACGGGTGCGCTGCTAGAGCTGCGCTGCTGAAAGATGGAGCGTAATCGCGTTCAAAATACGCGTGGCTCTCTTAGCGCACGTCTTGATCGGTAGTTATTTCGTAAAACATTCGGTAATTATACTCTATCATTAAAGTAGAACACGTTTTACCCCTAGGCTGTTTTCAGAGTCCATTTTTAATATCTCCGTATATGTTATTTCATGATGCCCACAGAAGTTATTAGTAACTCTGACTGGCATCATATGATTTTGGACAGCTGCATAGTAAATCGGAACGCTCCAAAGTGAGGTTCGCAAGTTACGTGGCCTCAAACCGGCACGGGTTTGACCTCCTGGTCACGGGAACGGTACCGATTTTACATTTTTCCTCTTCCGTTGTTTGAGTGGCTACGGTGGCAGATGCTTCACGCCTACTCGGGTTCCAGCGACGTCTTGCCCGTGTCCCTGTTACCTCGGCCCGTGACGAGAAACACATCTGCGGTCTCGACGAACACTCGGGGCCTGTCTCGATGAAACGTCATTCGCGTCTCCTTGTCCCCTCCTTCGCTTCCGTCACAATGGACGAAGAGGTCGTCTCTCGAGATTCACTTGACCCCCCTTGTCCCCGCTTCATCTTCCCTTCCTCGTCGGACAAGCCCAGTTCCGGTCCCGGTCTCGCCGTCATTCCTTACCTCCTCCCAGAACGGACGGGACGGGCATTCCGGGCATTCCTGGCGTTGCCCCCCCACCCCCCACGCCGCTTCCTTCGACGTTTCGGCTCGCCGTGCTCGGGACGACCGGCCGTTTGTGGGAGGCGGTGGTTCGTTCCGGCATGGCGACGGACCACAGCGAAGGCCACGAGCCGTGAACCTCTCCCTGGACAGTGCGATCCAGAGCGGGGTCAGGTGATGCCAAGGGAGGCGGAGGATTGCGTCCTGCGAGCACGCAGTTCTCACTGCACTGTTAGCTTAGGGCAAATGGAGCATCGTGTGTGTGTGCGTGTTTATCCTGAGTCAGTCGTCGCAGCGCGCCGGTACTTCGTCGAGGGGCGGGCGATGGAAATCTGCGTCGTCGTGCGCGGCTCTTCAAACACGGGAGGTGCGTTCCTATTGCGGCCGGCGTTTTTTTTCGGGCGATGATAGCGAGGCAATGGACAGCCTATTGTGGAATCGCCGCGCGCTTTGGGGGCTGCGATATCGCGTCGTGGCACCGTCGATTGGACGACTGGAAAGGTCCGCGTGCGTGCCTCGGTCCCCCTATACGTGGTCGTGCCGCACCGCTCTTCAAATAAGTGTTTTACGTTTCTCCGGCCGTGCCGCCGCCTGCCCTTAGGAGGGGGCGGCCATTGCGAGGGTTAAGCTGCGGGGGGCGATGCTGTAAGGTAGGATTGCGGAGAAAGGCGTATTGTTCCCGGGTCGTGGTGATGTGTCGGTGTGTAGGGGTATATACGCCTCTTCTTTTCGTGACACATTCTTATATGGTTGTCTCGTTCTTTCCGCGCGCTCACGACGTTTACTTTTTTTTTCCTCAGAAAGAGCTCACGATATCGGGGGAAGTAGGCGTTAGTGGAAAGCGGCTGGTCCGAAGAGGAAGATTAGGAGAAAGGACAGACGAAGCAAAGAAAGGTCGTTTTGCGGCTAGACGTTGAATTTGTCCAATTCCTCGTCTGCTTCAGTTTTTTGTCGATACAATGTGGCTCTCTTGTGTTTTTTTTCTTCATAAATAAAGTTAGAAAATATTAGATAATTACCTTAAAAACCGCATTTCCACTTTTTTGTGTGTGTGTGTTTGTAAAGTACTGCCGGCTATCTCGGACCATTGATGGCGGCGTCTATGTCCTCACCAATCCGGAACGTCGGCCGATGAAACGTCTTTTTCAAGTTCTATATCCAGCCTCAACGAGCTCAAGGGTTGTATGGGCGAGCTTTCGCAGAGGCATACCTACAGCTCACAGATAAGCAAACTCTCCAACTTTTTCCGCGCACGTTTTTTTTTTTTTTTTTGTAATGTGATGTTTATTTAGTTTTTTTTTTGGTAGTCTGGAAACTGTTGTGTAGGGCCCGTGGTGCAGTTAAACTTCGCTGGCCTGTGTTAGCGCACCCCTCCTCCTCCCGAGCCGGTGACCAAGCGCTCCCCCCCCCCCCCCCCCCATCATCTTTCACAACGCTTGGAAGAAGGCCCCCTCCCTGTTGCAGCCCCACCAGTTCTTAAAATTGCTACACAAAAATTCGTCTTAAAACGGCTGAAAGTTAAGTTACATACTTCCGGACAAAAACACGGTGAGTACTTACGTTCTCCGGACAGGTGTTAACGTGAAAACATCCAGAGTCTAGATTTTCTATTTCGGACGGGAAAACGTTTATTTTCTAATGTGATTCTGCTGCGTACTCGGGACAGTTTCATTCATACCGCACTGTTCTGCACCGGTTCCATTCACATCGCACTGTTCTTTGGACGTCTCGGAGCTCAGACGAAACGAACTCTTGATCCTCGAAGTTTTTGGAAATCGGTCCACAAGCGGCGAAGTTCATCCTCAACCCAGTGCACCAATTTTCTTTCCGCTGCCAGAAAGTGCCCCTTCCGAGTGAAGGACTTCACAGAAAACACAATCTGTGTCGAGCATAGCAAAGAAAAAAAAAAGTTATGTATCAATTATAAATTTGTATTTGATTGGGCGCGCGTACCGATTTCAGCGAGGACATGATGCAGAAAGGCGGGCGCGAAACAGCACGATTTTCCCTGCTCGTGTCTCCGGGAAGTTCGGGACGGACAACAGCACTGGAGTCCTTCACTGAAAAACGCGAGCCGACGCCCATCTCCCCCTCCGGCAAAAATCGTTCCAAAGCAGAGAAAAAAAAAATCTGCACTCGTGCGACAAAAGCCAGTGTTTCTCTCTGCTGTCGGAGAACAAGAAACCCTGAGGGTCTTGTCTTCGACATGCGGAGAGGTAACTTTTAGCACGGGACTGATTTTCGATTGATTGATGCGTTCCCGAAGGAATCTCGGCCAATCCCGACTGTACTGCAATGTCGGGCTGACCCTGGCAGGTACCGGGCAAGCCCGGAAGGACCCCGCCAAGTCACAAAAATATCGTTAATATCGCGGACCCATGTAGGGACCGTATCAGATATTAAGCTGATAAGAACAGATACTACAATTCGATCAGAGCCGTAAAGGGCCGAGAAGCGATAAACCCTGAAATCCCGGCACAAAGTGGACCTACCCCCGACGAGAAAGTGAAATGCGCGGTGGGGGAAGAACTGTATCGCAGCGTACCTGGTTTGAAATATGAGTTAACGTCAGGCACTATCCAAGCGTTCCCGTAACAAACAGCCTTTGTTTGAATCTCTTACATGAAAGTTGTGGATTTGGCGAATATTTGAATACGTTTTGCAGGAATATAGCTTCGTGGCAGTGGCGCACACCTGTCACCGTTGAAAAGGGAGGGGGTGGAATTGGGGACGAAAGAGGGAAGGAACAACAGGTGGTGAAACATCCGTGCCACATTTTTGTCACGTCGGTAGCATGGAGTTACTCAGACGTCGCGGCCTGCGATGTTTCCACGTCAAAAGAAACGAGTTCCAATTTAAGAGAGATGAAACCACCGCCGCGACTGTAACATTTGGAGTTTGGAGGATGTTGACCAGAAGCCCATTTTCAATTAATTTCCCGCCTATATAAAAACACAACAACAACAACCTGCTTTGAGCTGAATTATCTGACGTCACACCGCTGCGATGGCGCTGCTGTCGGTACTGCGCATGCGCAGATGCATGTTCTCACGCGAATCTGGTTTCTGCGCACCCGTAGTTCCCACATCGGGTGTGGCCAAACGTGGGCTTGTTTAAAAACAAACTGTTGATGTACAGTGACAAAAAAAAAGTTTAGGAGGACAAAACAAGCACACATTTCGTGCTGTCCGTGTTTAATTCTTTCGTACGCTCGTATTGCTTTTTGTTTTGCATAGTTTAGTTCACGGATAAAGGGGCTTCCACGATAGCGGGGAGACGAATCGCACGTTGCACCACCGTGCAACCTCCAAACAAGCATTTTTTTATTTTTATTATTTCTGGTCTGCCGCGCAGGTGTACGTGTGCATATGCCCGTGCAGAATTCTGCGTGCGGCATTTTTAGGCAAGGAGACACCGCCCTGCTGCCTTTGTGCCGAAGGGACTTTGGAGCCAAGGTCGTTTCGGTCTTCCAGTCGGCCGTCGAGATTACGGGAGATTAGCTCTCGCGGCCAGGGGCTTAGTTGGCTGGCTCGGCTACGGTGGTAGAGGAAAGCCCTCCTTTCTCTCTTTATTTATTTCCTTCTTTTACGGACGGTTTTTGGGAGAAGGCAACGTGCGAAAGCTTGTTAGTAGCGCTGCTCGCTGGAGGTGAAAGCCCGTCTGAGGAAAACCTGGCCGCCTCGGACACCTGACGGGTAAACGACTGCTTCGGAAGCCCACTGTCGCCGGCGCCAGCTTCGCCTATGCAAATAGCAAAAAGAAAAAAAGCGTTTTTTGCCGGATTTGCGTTTTCTCCAGGAAAGAGAATGTATTGAAAATAGGGTAATTTTTAGACGGCCAAAGGCTGAGCCTTTGGCCGTCTAGTTGTCAGTGGTGCCTTTTTTTTTGATCAGGTGTCAAATGAAATGTGCTTCTCGCATGCCAGATTGTCGTGGTCGTCATCACGATGATAGGGCTTATCCGTTTACCGAAACTTTCGCAGTAACTAGGGGGAAGACCGGATTATCACGCTGCTATACTTCGTGTCAGCTTGGTCCGAGCGCGTCCGATGCTATGAGCCAAAGGGCCAATCAAACAGCGAAAGAGGCACAACGTCATGGCGTGCTTCTTGCAGTTGATAGGACCAGCCGGTATTCGCCGTCTCGCTGTGCGCGCTGCTCCGCCGGCTAGTCCTATCTAGGGAGCCTTCATGCGCGTCTAGTCCTATCAAGCGCAGAGAGCACGCCATGACGTTGCGCTTTTTGGGCTGTTTGATTGGCCCTTCGGCTCATAACATCGTCCGCGCTCGTGACATAAGGTGAAACGAAGTATAGCGGCAGGCTGGAGTTGAGGCGACGAGAAACAGAATTATATTGGTTTTGAGCCCTCGTGCCTTCATTACGCCGTCTAACAATACTACTTTTTTTGAAAATGATGTACCACGTAGTCTCTCAAGATGGCGCAAGGCACCGTCCGATTAAAAGGGTTCAGCCGTGTTCGGGTCCATCCATCTACCCATCCAGTCGCGGCTGTCGCTCTCAAGGCCGTCCAACACGAACGACTTGTGTCGGTCATAATATCCCCGGACGACGTTTATGTCCCCCAAACAGACGATATTCCGACTCGTATATACGGGAATATGTACGATATGTTGTTACGAGGAGTTCGGTCCGCGGCCATACATACAGTATGGCCGGACCCCGCCCACTTCCGTCGATACGGGCCAACAGAAAGGGAGCTCGTTAGCAGCTTTTACGGACGCTCGCCGATGCCTCGGGTGATAAATAACCGCGGCCAACAGCCTTCGTTGTGCTGCGGCGTGTGTAAGGCGTGCCTGCCGTAAAGGGCTTCTGCCCCACCGTCTTTTGTTCTTAGGGGCTTCGTTGGTGCTCCGCCGGGTATACGGCGAGAGAGATCGTAAGGTCTCATTATAGCGTGTCGTGGGAACAACGCCGCTGTAGTAATACGCTGAACGTTGCGAAGCGTCCGGTCTCTATTTTCTTCTTCTTTCTTTCTTCGCATCACAGTCGTTTTCATTTCCGAAAACGACGACGTACTACACGACGATAATTGAGTCGAAGCAAAATAAATGCCGTCTGCGTATGACGACTTCTTTTTTTTTGTATACACGCCTTTTACTTTTTTTTTGGCTAGTTTGTGCCATGGAACACTGATTAGCCACGCGCTGGGACAGGGCGTGGATAATTATGTACTGTGGTATTTGTCGCTTTATGATTGGGTCTTCTTTTATGAGGCGGTATTGCGGTTTTATTGGCTCCACAGGAACAATGAAATGTCCGGGGGAAAGGGGGGGGGGCGGCCACGCCCCATTATTCTTCAGCTTTCAGGGACATTAGGAGCAATCTGAAAAGAGTGGCTTAATTATGCTAATTATGTTCTTATCGGTCAAGGCTGCAGTCTCCGATTGGCTGCGGAGTGGTAAGAAGTGACGCTCGTGACGCCCTGCGTTTCTCAACAGCCGAGATGTTTGGGTGGCGCCCTCCACTGGTTCCCGTTTTTGATGTCACAACCAGGGCTGTACTCCGAATCTCACTCGAATGGATGCGAGTTACTCCGGCGGGTCGTGTCACGTGACAACACAGATGGAGCAACTCTGGACGCTGGTAGGCTTTTGAACGCCAAGATACAAAACCATTACCCTAAAGTGAGATCGAGTAAATTTTGGAACGCGGCCCAGGATTTGCCTCTCCGTGACGTCACGAGTTGTAATCCCGACGTATACCTTTCATAAGTTGCGAACTACAAGTTTGACGGTGCGCGTTAAAAAACGATGGAAGCTTGGAGTCGTCGCATTTTTAAACCGACACCATCAAAGTTGGCAGTCTTATTATTTCGTCGAACTTTATCGAGAGATCATGATGTATACTCATTCCTTTAATACGTACGTTTTCTCGTTCCCTCACGAAATTAATCGAAATAAAAACGTATTAATGAGCGTGTGAGCAATCGTGAATGCCAACCCCAGCGACGCTTTGGTGGCGCACTTCGCCAATAGGCCGATCTCACTCAAGTGTTCGGCGCACGCTTGACGCCTCCATATAAGTTTAGCTTACTGGAGGCAGATAATAATAATAATAATGATAATAATAATAATAATAATAATAATAATAATAATAATAATAATAATAATAATATTTTTCAACTCCTGGAGGGTTGCGGCACCACTGAGAGGCCGTTGGCCTATACCTACAAAACCTGTAATGCGGCAGTACTAAAAAAATGTATATATATATATATATATATATATATATATATATATATGTGTGTGTGTGTGTGTGTATATGTACAAAGAAGGGAGGGCGACCCGGGGGGGGGTGGAGAGAGAGAGAGGAGGTGGGTGTCTCATTGTCCCTGGAAGAAGCCCGATGCCCTCCTTGCACCAAGCTTTCAGGTCTTCCATGCACTAAGGACATTCCGCCATGTCCTTCGGTAGTGAGCGCCAGAGCGCCACAGTTCTTATAAGTAAAGAGGTCCTGTGCCGCTCGGTACGCCGGAATAGTGGCTGTAGGCCACTGGACCTGGTATGGCGAAGATGCTGTAGTAGTGGGAGCTCAGAGTCCGAAGGAGGCAGTTTGCTAGGAGCCGGAGAGATATCACTTGTCGACGATGTGTCAGCGAGGTCCATCCCACCATTCTCAAGAGCTCTTCCTTGGGCAGGTCACGGTAACGTGGCAGACCAGGGGATGCCTTCCGCCTTGAGAACCGCATAAGCAGCGCGTCGCTGCACACTTTCAATGGATGCTGATAACGAGTGTTGGTATATAGGGGTCCCAAACCGCAGCGCAATACTACTGCAGGTGTGGAAGGATTACGGCAGTGTACAGGTGCCGCAGAGCAGTATAGCGCCAGCTCCCGGGCGACCCGAAGTACAAAACCAAGCATCCCTCGGGCCCTGGAAGTCCCCTCACCAATGTCAGCTGATAAATTTAATTTAGGGTCTCTTATCATTCCAAGGAGCCTTGCGCGCAGAGCTCCAGCGAGGTTGTCGCACGTGCTCAAAGGCTAAAGTTCCCTCGATGTATTGCGGCAGCAATGTCAGTGGTCCAACTGGCTAGTGAGGTATATAGTCTATCGTAGCTTCCTTTGGTGGCGTGCTTTGTAAAGATGTGAACGCTGCACATCCATTCGCTCGATCGGCTCGCACGCGAAGAAGACGTTAGGATTCGCAAGCTCTACAAATGTGCTCTTTTTTATCTGAATGTGTCTATCTTTTCTTGTACTTCAGCGTCTTGGGGAGAGATAAATCGGGCTCATTCGTTCCGAGCAGAAAACGATTTGTGCGGATCCACTTTTCGCTCCTTCTTCCGGCGCGTGATGACCACCCCGAGGCGTCCTTCGACTGGCTGCCGGCTGCGTTGGATTCCGGCCGACCCTTTCATTGGATTTGCCGCGATTGCGCCGGACGACTCCCTCTCCTCCGGCCTGTGATGAAGTGATCCCTCGCGGAGCAGAAGCGCCTATTGTCTCTCGCCCCTGCAACTCCGTTCACCCCTAAGCTGACAGTGCGCTGGAAGTTGTGCGCTCCTTGGACCTGTCCTGATTAGGATCCCGCCTTTACCCAGGGACAGATTTAAAGAAAGAGGAGGGGGTGGGAAGAAGAAGGAGGAAAAGCCCCCCCCCCCTCCCTCCTCCTGCAGCCAAGTGCCCACTGCGAATTTATATGTCAGGCCTGGGGTATAGTCCGGTGCTTGGCTTGGTGGTCCCAAGCCTGATCCAGATACCCACGCGTAGAGAGAGGTGTCAGGTGATGAAAGGGAAGTGGTTGATTGGTCCGCCGACCGCGTAGCTCCTGCCGCACTGTCAGCTTAGGGCTGAGACCTCCTTTTTGGCGTCGCTGAATGTATATCGCGTGGCCCGGGGCTAGGGATTGACCCGCCCTCGGGCTGGCGGTAATAAGAGATGCCGCGTCGATTTGGAGCGCCATTGTCTCGATGCTCTCTGCGGCGTCGCGGGTGTCGTTGGGCGAGGCTTTACTAGCGAGGAGGACATTCGCGGAATGCTTGGTGAACCGCTCCGAGATATATCGTGTCCTTCGATGCGCGTTGCGTCCCATCAGCGTTGACACGAAGCGTTGAGTTCACACCGCTGGTACATTGAACTAAAACTGTTCGCGGACATGTTCGAATTACACATATGTATGATGCAGACATGGCTTCCAAGGTCCGCAGTCGAACAACCATGTGTTCTGTGCATGAACAATGCGGCCGCGGCATATAAGAATGGAGACCCTAAACTAGAGATTACACTTGGAAATACCGACGTCTGCCTGCCGCTGCGGCACTACCCGTGTATGAAATTCGGACGTTGTCTAAATTGTAGCACAGTCGTGAATATACTGTTTTGTTCTACTTAGGTTTTTTAGTGACGAGGCACGTGCATGCTGGTACGACGCTTGGGCGCGGGGCTGCATGCTGAAACCTGCAAAACATCCGAAGGTTGCACGTGAACGGTGCCTATTGGATTGCCCAGTGTAAAGACAACCAACTATTGGATCGTTCAGTTTGATTAAAATCCAACGGCTTCGTATGTGTTTCCACGTGGTACATATATTTAAAGTGCCTGAACTCTGAGAGGCTGTGCGTACTCCTGCGATCTGTACAACTTGGAAAGGTATTCGTTATATTCTCAATATTAGGCACGTTTGTCGTGCGTGCAGACGTTTGCGGTCGATGGGATTGCAGAGTCAGTGACTGTGTCAAAGAACACCCGGAAGCACACGAAACCATATCCTCTCCATATAAAGAGGGCTGGAGGTGTTCGATTCGCCGCTCCCGTCAGCTTTATGGCGCCCAACGCGGGGCTCCCCAGCTGTTCCCGCTGCGAGCGAAGCAACAAGCGCTCCTTTGTTCGTCAACCGGCGCCTTGCTGAGGGGGTTCTTCGGATGTCGACGCCGCCGCGGCTCTTTTGGCGTTGGCGTTAACGGCGCGTGAAAGAGGGCCCACGCGAACGCTGTCGGTCGTGGCTTTCTTCCTGCAGCCGCCGCGGCCCATGCAGTCCCTGTCGTCGCCACTGCGCCCTTCAGCCGCCCGAATCAGCCACCGTTTGTTGGAAGCTTCCGCTTCAATCACGGAATCCCTGATTGAAGCGGATATTTCGAAAATAAGATATACTCCCACAACGGGAACGGAACTGTTGCGAAGGGGCCGACAAAAATGAGTGTTTTGAAGTCAATCAATCAATCAGTCGGTTTTTATTTAGTTACAGTTTTCGCATACGCACAAACATGAATATGCAGCTTGTGCGTGGGATCGCTACAAAGTTCCTCGTATACCCGTTGTGAATGTTGGTAGACGGGTGAACTGTATACGTTTCAACCGTTGTGGTGCTGCATACGTGCAGCTTTTATTTATTTATTTATTTGAATACCCTCAGGGCCCAGCAGCATTGCAGCAGGGTTGAACATTACAGTATTGGTTCAGTAAAAAATTCAAACAATCGAGGCAACTTGGTTATAAAAGTTAGTCCGGCATAATCTTAGAAAAAGTGAGATAGTTAGTGTTTTTCTAAATAAAACAATTGATCGAACAGTTACTAATGATGTGGGAAGGTGGTTCCATTCAGATGACGTTGTGGGGATGAAAGAGTCGATGTAAGCTGAAGTTTCACAGTGAGGTATGTCAACTTTAAGACCCGTGATCGATGCGGGGAGAAATGAAAGAGGGGCTAATGAATAGTGTGTGTTTCATAGAAGCGTTGAAATGATACATTTTTGTGAAAGAGGCATAAACGAGATATTTTGCTGAACACGCCCGTTGCTCTGCAACTGAACGACCTCTCCGAACAAACGTTCTTCCGAAACGCTCGTTCTGCGGAAGAACGTTTGTTCAGAGAGGTCGTTCAGTTGTCCCGTCCTCCAGCGCGAGCTTCCTGCCTTCGAAAGCGCTTCGGCGTCTCGTGGGCCTCGAAAGTGCTCGTCCAGCCAAAGCACGGCGGAGAGCAACGGGCGCGTGCTGGAGGCCGAGCGCGGAAGGACAGGCCCTGCCGTCCTCATCCTGTACTGCAGCCAAGGCTAGAAGCGCGAGAGCACGTCACCTCAGCTTTGAAACGTTCTTCCGCAGAGCGAGCGCTCGCGCTAGGAAGACACACTTCGAAGCAAGGAGCGCGGGCTAGCTCGTGCTTGTAGAGACGCCGCTGCGTGCGGCAGCGCGTTTGAAATAGGCGGACGGCGTCGGTGACCGATCCATTGCAGTCCCATCCGTTCTCACCTGAAAACCCCCGAAGCATTCGCGTACCAGCGGGGGTGCCCCAGTACGCGTAGGTTTGTCGTTCCTGGATTCCGGTTTCCTCTTTTTTTTTTTCTTCAACTTTTCCGGCTTCTTTTACGCAGCCGACAGGAACAGAGGGTCTGCCGTCAAGACCAGGCACCACCTCACACAGAAGAAGCCCCCGGCGGAGAGCTCCCCACTGCGAATTCGGGGAGGCGAGGAGGGGAGCTCGTTGAACGGTTTAGTCGGTTCGAACCGAAGAGAGGGGGTGCGAAGGATAGAGCGCTTTCCGGTCCGTTCGTTTGTTGGTACATCCGCGTTCGTAATTTTGTACGAGTGCCCCATTCCTGTTTTGGCCGTCAGCCCCCGGTCGATTGGTCGCCCTCACTCCCGTTTGAGGCATGCGGCCGGGCCGACTCGGTGCCTCCCCCCGTCTTTGAGCGCGTTCGGACGTGCCGGTAACGTGTCCCGACTCGCCGGGAGACTTCCTCTGGATTGAGGATGCCGTCGGTGGAGGTCTGCAGCTCGTGGAGCCCGGGGAGGGGTCTTTGAGGACGGGAGGAGAGTCGCCGCGTCCGGTGGTCGCCCTCGACACTCGCTTCTTTGAGGGCTAGGTCCGGATGTGGGCTGCTGCTTTAGTTTGGCCGAGGAATGTCCGTACCCTATAATGACATTCTTCGCCACTCTGAATCACGTTGAGGGCGGAGGGGGGAAGAAGGGGGAGGGGGATTGCCGTTATGCATTTGGTTGGTGCGTTTCTTTGTACGGATCGGTGTCATTGTAGTTGCAGAGCTGCACGGGCAACGCCGCGGATTTTGAACCGTGGTCATTTTTGAGAGAAGATGTGTCAGCCACATTTTGAAGGAGTTTAATCTATTTCCAGTTTTCAGCGGTGGTGGTACCGCGGTGTGTGAATCGCGCTCTCTCGCTCCTGGATGATCGAATTCCGAATTAAGGTGCTTGTTTACTCCTTCCTGACGTGAAAATAGGAGGCACGTCTCTTATATCGCTCGTATTTCACAAAATTAGAATTACTTACGAGTCGCAGGCCCAACCTCGTACTGCTCTTCTACGACGATCATCTAGATCAGGGGTCTTCGAACACCGGTCCGCGGGCCGGATGTGGCCCCGGATGTGGCCTGCGGAGGCCTTCCGGCCGGCCCGCAGATGGCCGTGGTCTTTTCGGTGACGCCCGGCCCGCATCCCAGTCAGTGACGGAAGTGCTGCGCCATTTGTGCCAAATTGCGCCACGAACGAAAATCTGCTACATCTTGCGCCAAAAGGTCATTTTTGCTAATTCCGCCACACGTGCCCCGAAATAGGCTTAAAGCTAACAAAAAAATCAATATTTTATTATTGGCTGATCTTAATGTTCAGAGAAGTAGAAGAAAGAAAAACGTGTACAAATATGAATTTTGCAGCGTCTCTTACTCACATCGTATAGTATGCTTCGTCTTAGGTCAGAGCATAGTCGAAGGCTCGAACACATGCGACAACAAGCACACATACTAAAAGTGGAAGTCACGGGATATTCGCTGCACTTGATTGGTTTAGCCGATGAAAAAAACACGTACAGGGAGATGACGAATGCCACGATGTCGCGATTTGATGCTGCGAATCAACCGGCCAGAGCCGTTGATGCTGGGCATCAACCGCTCTGGCCGGTTGATGCGCTGGCTGCTTGATCGCCGATATCGTCTAATACCCGTGCCACACGGGCAACTCGAATGCCATTTACAACGAATGACATTTGAGCGGACGGCCAATCAGCGCGCGACACTCCGGGCGTAGCGCATTCCACGCGCGACAGATTGCGAGCTGATTCGCCGATCACACAAATGTCATTCGTTGTAAATGACATTCGAGTTGCCCGTCTGGCACGGGTATAAATTTCCAGATGATGTCGTCGATTTCAGGAACTAAAGATTCCCGAGAAAACTTAGCAAAACAGTAGGATTGCCGATTGCGGCTACTGCGATAAACCAGAACCAGGGTCTTGTACTCCTGATAAGATCACTCGATGATCGTATCTGCCCAGGCACGTAGCCAGAGTTTTGTTTCAGGAGGGGCCCGCCCATGACAAAATGTTGTATGAGGGGGAGGGGGGAGAGGAGGCCCCAGCAAAATGTGAAGATTTCGGGGGGCGGGGGGGGGGCGGGCCCCATGGGCCGCCCCCTGGATACGTGCCTGTATCTGCCTCATGCCTTCGTTCCGTGAGCTGCAGAGTACCGTGGCTCCTGCGCCGCTCGCGTCAACTTTCGCTCTCTCACCAGCGTGCACGCGTCGAGCTTCACCGCTTTGCACCGGGGTGCTAGGAGCAGCGACTGACCTGGGGGAGCGCCTGTCTTAGCGCGATAGGCACGCCAATGACGCTCAGGATTATTATCACGGGTCGACCTTCTTGTTCTAATCGTAAATTAAACTCTAAATAAAAAAAATAAAAAAAAATTCAGGATTGAAAGAGAGGGAGAGAGAGAGAAAAGGAAATCACGTGAAATGGTTCTATCACTATCGCGATCCCTCCAGTTCTTCCCTCGAACCGCGCTCATACGCGCTTACGCATCGTACAAACGACAGTCTACAAACACGTGCTGCCGGAGGCGTTGAGTTTTTGAATGTCGGGGGGGGGGGTCAGGCGAAATGGGGCGACGTAAACCCACGGGGACACACCTAGGAGACCACCAAACGGAGACTGGAGCAGCAATGGGAGTGTTCCTGGCCCGGTCGCCAACTGGTCCGAACCAACTCCAGGAGCTTCAGTCACAAGCCGGACTTTTGGGACCCACCCGCGCCGACCCAACGGACCCAACCGATCCAGCGGACGAAGAATCTCGAGCTAGTCTTTGCTGGGCACGTGGCAGACCCAGCCGAGCTTAGCTTTTGGCAGGCCCTCACCGGAACTTCCGGCGAGCGGCCCCCCGTTACGAAGGGGACGCCATTAAATCCAAATCGAAATCCAATCTCGTACGAAGGTCACATTGGTCATACGGAAACCGTACGCAGTCATGTTCGAATCATGTGTGAAGCAAACATGCTTACAACTGCTCCAGACGTGTTCGCGGGTAATTCCGTCGTCGGTTCTGCAGCGACCACTCTCGTATATACGATGCACGAGCAGTTAACGTCGTCGTGCTTTGTCTGAAGTGCGAGGGACACGGGGCGTGCCCGGCACCGCGAGACGAACGGCATGCCGTCCGGCGTATACTCTCTCATTAGGGCCGCAGAACGGCGGCGTGCGCACTCATCTCCCGAAGAATCCGCGCGGTTCCATTTGCCAGAGGGCGAAGATAAGTGCCCGCATGTACAGCCGGAGCAAAGTTTGCCGGGCACCGGAGCGCGCGTGCCGAAATGCATCGCCGCGCCGTCGCGACGGCGCGCCGCCGCATTAAAAAGCCGCGCTTTGCGCATGCGCGTCCTTCATGCTGGCAGTCATGTCTCTTTCGCTCGTTTCTCTCCGACTTATCCCTGATAACCGGAGTCGGCGCCAGGGGCGCAAGTTGCCGTCTCGCTGGCTGTCATGCCTCGCGTCCGCTTCAGCTGCCTCAGCCGCCGCGCTGGGTGACGGAGCGCCTGGTCACCCCCTCCCCCCCCCTCCTCCCTCCCCCGCAGCGCGGGTCACTTGTCAGATAGCATTTCGCATCAGACTCGGCTGCGGGCTGAGCAACAATTTTTTATTTTATTTCTTGCTACCCACGCTTTTTCAGGGCGTGTTATGACATTTGCACTGAATACACCCCTCTTTCCGATGTTCGACAGTAATGATCCCAGGTTGTGTATTGGCCGGTGATATGCAATAAAGCGTATATTAACCAACTCATCTTGGTAGTGCTTTGTATTCTGCGAAAATGCCGCCTAGAGTTCCGCTGAGCGAAAGAAGGTTCATCGCTAGGCTCTGCACAGAAGGAGTGTCGCAGCGTGAGATCTGTCGCCGTACAGGTCGATCCAAAACAGCAGTCAGTCGCATTATTAAGGCTTTTCGGGACGAAGAGGGCAGGATTTATGATGCCGATCGTTCTGGCCGGCCAAGAAAAACCGACGAAGAAGAAGAACGGCTAATTGTAGCCGCGGCAGTAGCCGACCCTTTCTTGAGCGCACGAGAAATTCGGGACGAACTGCAGCTGACTATCTTCCGCCACACGATACGGCGTCGCCTCAAGGAAGCGGGATTGCACAACTGCGTGGCGGCACAAAAGCCGCATCTAACCGATAGGCAGCGTCGGCAGAGGCTTGAATTTGCCCAAGCCTTAGAACAGTGGACTGTGGAGCGATTTTTCTCAAGTCATCTTTACGGATGAGTCCACGTTCTGCACCCGGTGGGACCAGCAGCGGCGTGTTTGGTGGCCCTTCAATTCCAGGTATGGATGAGTAATCACTTTGTTAACTTAAATAAATTCTTAAAGGAGTAATTTGTCTGCGTTATGAGCTACCCAAGCTAACTTTACTCCTCTCGGCACGCAATGATGCAAGTCTCAATTCAACACAGTTATTGTGATACCCTTTAGTGTTGCGGCCCCAATTTTCACGAGTTCGGCAGGGTTTATATTCTCCCCCATTAAAGACCATGCAAATTATAAAAGTTGCAGCTCAGATCTTTACACAGCAAAAAGCGAAACGTTATGATTACAATACACATGATTTTCGTGGTAATAGGAAACCCTAATTCGCCACAAGTTATGGGGCTTACAATTTTACGCCGCTTTCGCAACATGTTTTTGTATAGATACATGCCGGAGTACACACAAAGTGTGCTATCGTGTGGCCGCTGTGCTGTGTCCGTCTGGTGTGCGATCAGCACGGATGGACTCCGATCCACTTGCGCGGACCGATGGGCGTTTCAACGCCTCTGCCTACTGCGACACGATTGAACAGACTCTGCTGCCCTACGTCCTGGACGGGCCATTTCCGGATGGCGTCTACCTGTTGCAGCACGACCGCAGCCCTGTACACACGGCGCGCAAGGTGGACGAACTCCTGGAAGCTCGAGGTGTGCGTCAGCTGCAGTGGCCACCAAACGGGGCAGATATGAACCCTATAGAAAATGTATGGGGGCTTTATAAAAAAACGACTTTCACCGCGAAATCTTGGCAGCGCCACGACAGACGCGTTATGGCAAGTGATCAGCCAAGAGTGGGAAACGCTCCGGGGACATCCCGAGACAGTGGCTGCGCTGTATGAATCTATGCCACGACGTGTAGCGCTAAGTGATTGCCGTCCACGGCAATTTTAGTGGTACTGATCATTCCGCACTAATGCCAACACGGTTGGTAGATCCAAGCGATTTTTCTTGTTAATTGTTCCTTATTTGATGCGGACAGAGGACTCGCAATATATTTTTCTTCGTCGTCTTCTTGGCTTGTGTTCCTGCTTATTAATTACCTTCGCACACATCGGTACTACATCGTTCACAAACAGCTATAACCTGAGGGGTGATAGCTTCTAGAAATAGACGCGCCTGTTAGATACTGGTCTATAATAAAGCACCAAGGGGAGAGCGGACCTGGCATGAAGATCATGAAAGTGGGAGATTTCAGGTGGCCACAGAACGGGCGTGGGCTCTCACGCAGCACCAAGAGTGCCTAGCTTCTATCAGAGAGCTCTGAAGAAGCAATGTCTCCATAGTGAAAGGTCGGCACGCCGTTCTGACGTTTACTCAGTAAGCTCCCCCTTCACATTGGTCTCTAACGTATTCACCACCAATGGCAGGGTACGCCCGTGAAGATCGCGGATAGCAAAACGTATGCAGTGGCATTGCGATCTATCGATCCAACCGTCATATATGCAGAGTTGCGTTTAAAGGGGCGATGCAACAATTTTTGTACTTTGCGCAAATACCTCTTAAAACGGATCCCTGACGTTAATGACCTATGAAACACGCGTTCGTTTTTCACCCCACGCAATAGAAGTCCCACGAAAAAAATTAAAGAAAAACGAGCAGCGTTCACTCCCTCAACTCGCAGCCAGAACAAGCGGCCACGTGATCTGGAGCCGATTATATGCCGCCAATGTTGATCATAGCCACGCGCGGGGGTTGGCAAAGCACAGGACACGCGCTGAGTTCCAGACATTGTTATGGCTCGGCTATTGTCGTCGTTGCAGCGATTGGACACGGGCCACTACCCGAATGGTTCTCGAGCTAGTAATTATCACGAGCCCAAATCGAGTGCCCACGCAATGCTCGGGTCCAATCTATGAACAGCATTCAAATATCGTCATATGGGTGTACTGCGATCCCCACTCTACGTCATCAAATTTTGCAAAGGAGAGATTGAATGAAAATGATCGGTTTTGTCCTTGAAATTACACCGCAACAAAGGAGTTTCTTGGCCAGTGGCGTTGCGTTTGAGTATCCTTGAGTCCCAGGTGTGCCAGTAAGCTCGTGTAAAGTGAAAAACATTCCCATTGAATATCGTTGCACCGCTCCTTTAATGAGGAACGCAGCGGACGCTAACTCCAGTCCCAGCCTTCCAGGCGCGCGACGTCCAGCGTGCAAAACGTCGCTACGTCCTCCTTTTGCACCACTTTTTGTTTTGTTATCTTGTTGGAGCTCAAGGCGCAGGTGTTCGTCAGCAGGCCGTGGCTGGTGACACTTCACTATACGGTAAACGTGGAAATCAGAGTTAGCTTCAACAAGAATGCAATTCTGCATGAAAAATCAATTGTTGCTCTGCCCGCAGAAAAGTTCGACGCGAAACGTCATCTGACGAGTGACCTGCGCGGCGGCGGCGAGAAGGGGGAGGGTGCGGCAAGGGGAGCATGCACGCGAGCCCTGTCACAAAGCGCGGCGGCTGAGGCGGCTGAAGCAGACGCGCAGCACGACAGCCAGCGAAGCGCTAACATGCGCCCCTGGCGCCGACTCCCTGTTATCAGGGAGTGCGTCAGAAAGAAACGCGCGAAAGAGACAAGATCGCGAGCACGAAAAGGCGCGCATGCGCAAAGCGCGGCTCCTTAATCGCGGCGGCGCGCCGTCCGGACGGCGCGGCGATGCATTTCGGCACGCGCTCCGGTGCCCCGCAAACTTTTTGCTCCCGACTGTAC